>CAJNIZ010007832.1:210-15547 GCA_905231905.1 Symbiodinium pilosum
AATGTAGACCCGTGATTAAGAAAGCCCCTCCTTTCAAAGGCCTTACTAGTCGAATCCCTATAATCCACCCGTGATTGATGAAACCCCTCGTTTGAAGGGCTTTACTAGTAGGATTCCTATTATAATCCCTATGAAGGGGAAGGGGTGCATTAATCACAGGTCTATCTTACACCCTCAAAGCCTAGAAAGGACAAGGCATATTGATCTCTCTGGATTAGGGCAGTGATTTCTTTTCCGACCAATCCGTGCAGCTAAAGTGAAGCTCCCTCCGGAGGGTCCAAGCTTAGGTATCTAAGATTAAGTAATACTTCTGTTGGTAGTTTTAATGCACCTCGTGGGTCTAAAAACCCGAAACCCTAAGCCCAACATTGAGCACTTGGACCCTTACAGCCTTACGGCTTTCCTCTGCCAGGCCATGTCGGCCGAAAAAATTCCAAGCAGGCACAGACTCTGAGCTCAAGCCACATGGCAGGTTGTTGAAGTCACGGTCTCTTCTTTGGGGTTTAGGGTTTAAGGTTTAGGGTTTAAGGCTTACGGTTTCAGGCTTAGGGTTGAGGGTTATTGATTAGGGTTCAGGGTTTAGGATTCAGGGTTTAGGATTTAGGGTCCCTTTTGTGTGAGCGGGGGTAGTAATAACCTACCTGGATACCGTACTTGGATGAACTTTCGATTTAGAAGGCCTACCTGCGCCTACCTACTGTCCCCAATCGACCCCCAAATATGAGGCCCATAATCCCAAATTACTAAGTAGAGTAGCTGAGTCAAGAGAGCCTCCATATAGGTATAGAATATAAGTTGTAAGCTGGATGCAATCGCGATCAGCAGTTTTAGGGGAAACGTAATTCGGTTCTAAACAACCCTAAACCCTAATCCCTAAACCATAAACCGTGGGTCAGAGCTACCTTGTCCCTCCCAAGTTACCTACCAAGAAGAACCGTTGCCAACAGGGTTTAGGGTTTAGGGATTTGGGTTCAGGGCAACTACTTTTTAAGAGTCTGGCCCATGGGTTTTAGAGCTTAGTGAAGAATATCCGTGCTTCAAGCATCACACGAAGAATGACCCAAAACCCCTAAACCCTAAACCCCAACCTCAAAATAAGGGCTGCAGTATAATCACATCATATCTAGGGGGTCCCAATTTGGGGTTCTGGATACTCAAGCCCTCTGATTAGTAAAGCCCTAAACCCTAAACCCTAAACCCTACCCCTAAGCCATATAAATCTCCATTAAGTTTCGGTATGACGGTATGACCTCGAAAATATCTCTATGTTGCAGGTTCATGTTACCAGAACCTGCATATTTTTTAACCTCAGACAAGAGCCTTCATAATTCAGCCTCAGTATTTAGAGGGTTTAGGGCTTAGGCTCGATAGTAACTGTGACAACCATGGTTGGTTCCAGGGTTTGGGAAGATGGGTCCGTCAAACGTAAGGGTAACCCCCCCCATTGACCCAAACCATGCTAACACGCTATATAGGCCCTGCTGTTGATGCTGGAAGTCCTGCATGACCTTTAGTACCTTATACTCAAAGAATTATATTAACCCTAAACCCTCAGCCCTAACCCTAAACCCTGAGTGTTTGTAGTCTTCACCGTATGGTAGGCCCTTCAAGTATACAGCATGGGATGCAGAAGCCATAGCCTCGAACCCTGGCGCTTTAGGATTCAGGTTTTAGGGTTTTAGGGTTCAGGGGTTAGGGTCTAGAGTTGAGGTTTTAGGGCTCAGGGTTTAGGGCTTAGCGTCCCGGGGCTTACTTGACCACTCGGGATGCATACGAAACGCGCTCAGGGCCATTATATGGGGATTTTAGGGCCTAAGGCATTTGCTTCAGGGATTAGAGTTTAAGGCTTAGGGTCCCCCATACACCAAATCCCGGAACGCGTGACAACAGCATCAAAAAGAGTTGTTGTGAGATGACCCCAGAATACACTCCCAAAATAAAAGCTTGAATACTACCTGCCTAGACACCAAATGCTGAAACATTGAAGCTCAAATGCTCTCCAATCTCAACGCATAATCCCTAGACCGCTTCAACAATATGGGGAGTAAAGCCTGAACTCTATTACGCCTAAAGCCCCTAAGGTTTAGGGCTTAGTCCAGAGAAAAAAATTAGGGCTCATAGGGTAGGAGGGCTTCGGATCCGGGACCCCAAGCCACAAGCACTGAACAAAGCTTGATTCAAAAAGAGGCAGGTTTGCAGCGTCTGTGCAATCCAGGATGGGTTGGTGGACCCTGAAGGCTAAACCCTGAACCCTTAAAATCTATAGTTCCCTTTAAGTAGATAGAATATGGGGTATATGGGGATCTTATTATAATATACCCAAAGACAGATTCTATCTACTTAAGGGGGACTATAACCCCTAACCCCTAAACCGTAAACCCTAAACCTTAAACCCATTAAGGTCCCCATAGGGAGCTCTAGGGTCTGCTAGTCCATACCGGATGAAAAGCGCCTTGGTATTGATGTTTCGTATTGAGATTTAGCATGGAAACTTCACAAGTGAAGGGTTTAGGGTTTAAGGTGTAGGATTGGTCTGCTTGACGCTTAGTATGCAGACACGCCCACCCCAAAGCCACCCAAAGACGACTCAGAGCAACAAAAACCAACCAGCCGAATAAGCCAAAGCCAGCCAAGCCCGAGCCATTACGTAAAAACGCATCCCTGAAATGTCAAGGCTGCCATGTAAGAGCGTTCTTGCTAAATTGCTTCACTTAACTGCCTCAGACGAAAATTTAGGTTTTGCGTTGGGGGACGTCTGGGCCGAAGGGCCTTTTCACAATTTTACTCCGCTCCGGGTCATGTGAGCTGCCCGCCATCGTCATATTTTGATTCCTCGAAATAGCGTGGCTCTTGCCAGCGAGGTTCGAAAACGCTTAGATACGCTTAGAAACGGTAGCGCGTGGTCCGGAGGGGTTTAGCGTCTGGTCCCGAGGGTTTAGCGTCTGGTCCCGAGGGTTTAGCGTCTGGTCCTGAGGGTTTAGCGTCTGGTCCTGAGGATTTAGGATTTAGCCTTTGGTCCCAGGGCACCTCATCACAGCAATTTTGTAGGGTTTAGGGAAATAAAATATGAAGCGTGACATTGCTTGGCGACCAAGCTTGGCGATGGTTTCAGAGGTGGCTCAGCAGGCTCTGCAGCTCAGCAGAGCCTGCCATGGTCTCGCTGGCGCTCGACGCGCCCACTCACCTACAGAATGAGACGGATGGTGGGCGGGTCTGGGGTACAAAAAATCAACGTACTGAAATATCCACACTTTGGTCTTGAAGGGTTAGGGCCTACAGGCCTACAGCCTGAACCCCTACCTGTTCGAGGTGTTTGCCTGTTCAACGCCAAGGGTAACACTGGCGCTCCAAGTGTATACAGCTTAGGGGCCTGGTCACCATTGGAGAAGACCTGGGTTTGGGGTTTAGGTTTTAGGGTTCAGGTTTTAGGGCTTAGGTTGCAGGGTTTAGGTCTTAGGGTTTTGGTTCTGGGGATCAGGTTTCAGGGTTTAGTGTTTGGGGTGATGAACCCGAAGGGATTACAATAGTACCCCCCCAAAGGTACCCCCCCCCCCCTATCTAATCCTTATTAGCTCCTTAAACAACCCTGGGGGTGTACCGTTGGGGGGGGGGTGCACACCCTAAACCCTAATATAGGGTGTAGGGTCTGGGATCCCCAGCTTAAACCCTAAACTCGGATACCTGTGGTTGCAGTACTCTCCAGCCCTGCCGCCCCAAATCATCCAAAGTTGGTGTCATTTGTGTAAGGGCCTGAAGAATGGCCAATAATGTCACCTAGATGAAAAGAACACCCTAAACCCTAAACCCAAAACCCTAAAAAATGACATGTGTTTTTAATGGTTCTAGAGATGATAACAGTATGCTTCTTCTACATGGCTGGTAGATTTGAGGCTCAACTTAAATATTCTTACCCTAAACTCTAAAGGGGTTTAGGATTTAGGGTTTAGGGTTTAGACCCTAACCCCTATGCCCCAATTAGCCTCTTCCTGATATGTTTAAAGCCCAGTGCATTGTTAAGAAAGTTCTAGATCCCAGTGGTAAGGTGTGGAAGCCCAAAGCCCCGAGTTTCGGTTTAGGATTTGGGATTTATAGTCCCCCTTAAGTAGATAGAATATGGCTCTGAGTATATTATAATAAGATCCCCATATACCCCATATTCTATCGACTGAAGGGGGACTATAGGCTCTCTGGTTTTCGGTTTAGCGTTTTCACGCTCGCAGTACCTGGATACGAGCACGAACGCTCGAGCGCAAGGGGTCGTGGGATGTTGAAAGCCTTACCTTCGGTGCTGCCCTCAGCCAGTACCAGTCTATAACAGGCGTACGGTTCAGGGCTAAACCCTATACCCTAAACCCTCTAAACCCTAAACCCCCAACCCCCAAATCTCCTAAGCCCAAAATCTTTACAACTGAGACAGGGCAGCATCCAAGCCTTAACCCATTCAGGCACTCATGTAATCCAGCTCTTGCCCAGAGCTTAGGATTTAGGGTTCAGGAGCTCAGAGTTTTGGGGGTTTGGTTACGGTTAGGATGTAAGGTTCACTACTGCTTTGGGAACCGATTTTCAAAGGACTAGACCCTGAGCCCTAAGCCCCCTAACCCTCGAAACCTAGACGGCCTTATCATGCACCCACTCCTTGAGTTATCCCCTCCCCTTTTATCAAAATCCCACCTCTTGGTACTAAATGTCACCACTATATCATAGCATACCATAATGGGGATACTTATTAGGGTGTGGGGGGGCCTGAACATAAGGGGAGGTGATTATGACCCCTACAGGAAAGCTTGAAGTGCATAAGTCAGAAAAGAAACAGCTCGCTGCTTCCAGCCTTAAGCCTAGGCCGGTTCAGGGCTTTTAGGGTTGGGGTAATACTTTCGATGGATGAAATCTTGCACCACCTGAAATCCTTAATGCCCTAGGAACTACAGTAGTTTAGGGGCTTTAGGTGGTGCAAGATTTCTAACCCTGAACCCTTATAACTTTGAGCTGAGCCGTTTGACTAGATCTTGTGAATAAGGAAGGACAAAGTAGCCTTGCACCTCCTCAGGGTTTAGGGTGAACATCCTGCATCCTAGACAGACTGACCCGAAACCCTGCGCATTGAAAAATGTTCTGCCAGTTGGGCGTTGAGAACGCAGTTGTCAAGAGGTCCAAGTATATACTTCAAATAGGGTAAAGGAGTCATAATCAATACGGATCCAGCACATGGTTCCACTTAAGTATGTGGGCCCAAAGGTGTTTATCACTTAGGCACGTGGCCCCTTGGGAGAGATCTGATCCGTGCCTTGTTTAGGGTTTAAGGCGACCTCACTCAGCAGCTACTTCGCAAGGCGCAAGGTTTAAGACTTCAGGTCCACGGTTCATGGGCCTTACCTAAACCCCAAAAGTATGTAAAATAATAGCCGAAACCCATAATAATAGCCATAAAGGCCATTATTGTACATACTTTTGGGGTCCAGGTAGTAAGTACTTGTTTCTGGGGCTGTAGGCCCTACTTCTGGTCGGAGTAACCTATACAAGTCCACGAAAGGGGTGCCTATAAATAGTTATTAACCCTAGAAGCCCAGTTACCTATATATTGGGTTCTTGTCCTTGGGTTCCCATATAAAAATCTACTATCTATAACCCAAGAACCTACTATATTCATATGGGTCTCTAAACCCTAAACCCTAAACCTTATTCTAGGGTAAGTCCAGAGACCTTTGATGTATACCAACTGCGATCTTGCCCCTGCGGCTGCCAGTTGCCAAATGAAGATCTCATTTGGTATGCGTAGACCTAAGCCCTAAGCCAAAGCAGGTACCATCCATAAGCCCTAAACCCTAAACGGGTCATCGTCTAATCTCCTAGGATCCCCCTTAATGACCCCTTGTAATACTCCCCTATGCAACCCCCTTTAAGCAGTTTAGACTATAGCTCAGCCGATCACCACCAGTGCCGTGCCGACACTTAGGGTATGATCTAACCTTGAGATAGGCAAGGGCTAAAGAAGACAGTGGTTTTAGTTTAGGAGGACCCCCCACCCTGTAACAGTGGTATAACAGGAATAGAAGAGGACCCTGATATAATCCTTATTATCCTTTATAGGGTTTAGGGTTTAGTTTAGGGTTTAGTCCTTATTATCCTTTATAGTCACTGTTACTAGGTGGGGGGTCGACCTAATGCATACCTCTTTTGGACTTATGAACTCTATTCGAATGCTCACGCACCCTTGCAAAACAAGACTTGTTTGACATAAGAAGAATTGAAAATGCTAAGCGGGCGTTGCTTTCTCTACAAAACTTGGGTGCAGGGTAGAACGGAATCAGAAGGGTCAGAGTGAAGACGCCGAACATTATTGCGTCTTCTTTCATCGCCATTCCCAAAGCACTTGCATGTTTGGCATAACTTTCTGCTACTCCATCACATGGTCAATCTTTTGACGCGAAGTTGCGTCTGCAGGCACCATTGGAAATTGAATCAATGTGTCCAAAACAGGTTCCAGTATCTTGACAACTGCTCGAGTGATCTGACGCTTCTTTACAGGGTCCTTGAGGGCGTGCGTGATTCAGGAATTGAAGCAGCATTGAGGAGTATCATGGAGGATTCAGGTTCTTGGGGATTATTAGGCCGCCCCGCCCCCCCCAGGACCGTGTAAACTGTTGAAAGAAGGCCGCATCCCAAATTTGGTTCGACTCTGGGTGCCAATCATCCTTACGCCCTCCCCTCCAAAATAAACGCGGATCCCGGTTGGTACAAAAAGGCTAACTATGATAAAAGCTTAAACCCCTCAAGCTGGGCAGGCGGGCGGACGGAGAACGTGAACTTTGCGCAAAACACGACTCAGCACACGACAGGTCCACTGGTGTTCGGTGTTCACAGAGAAACACTAAGTCTTGAAACTCTAGTCGCTAGGCCACAAACTCCAGAAATCTAAGCCACTTGTTCCACATGGCTAGACGTGGCGAATCTAGGATAGAAAGGGAGATTTCTCGAGCAGGGTTTAGAACTTCGAGGTGCGTTGGTTTTAGGCCTTATGGGTTCGGATACCTTTCGCGCCCCTTTAGGTGATTCTTTGGAGACATGAGGTTTAATTTCAGGTTTATAAGGCTCAGGCCTTTCCAACAAGGGTTCCGTTTAAATCCTTTAAACCTCGAGCATGGTATAGGGGGCTCGCTTCAGTGAGAAGAATATGCAGTTTGAAGGTTGATGGCTCTCGAGACAGGATTACAGGTTTTAGGCAGCTTTGGATTTCTCAACATATCGCAGCGCTCAGGCCCGTGTGAAGCATGCTTTGCATAGGATACATCGACATGATAGACAGGGAAATATAGAGATTTTGTCTATCATTACATGTAGGAAATGCTTCCAGAAACTCCCACAGCAGTACATGGGGGGTCTCGAAAGACCCGCAGCTCAGGTTCAGGGTGCAGCGTGTGGAGAAATCGGAGAGGGCGCTGAGTCATAGGGCGGATCATTTAGATTTAGGGGGGTTGGGTCTTCTTGATTTTACCGCCCGTGGGAAGGCGCTCATTGGTGCTTGTCCACATGAAGTTATATCCTTCGTATACACTGCTATACACAAAAACAGGACAATCCAACTCTCTACTTTGGACTGCCCCTAAGCCCTAAGCCCCAAACCTGTAAACGATTTACTGGTAATTGGGGACGACAGAACCCCGATCAAAAAGCTTCTCGCAAGAAGGC
This sequence comes from Symbiodinium pilosum, assembly GCA_905231905.1. Classification (NCBI taxonomy): domain Eukaryota; class Dinophyceae; order Suessiales; family Symbiodiniaceae; genus Symbiodinium; species Symbiodinium pilosum. Next base: position 7,897 of record CAJNIZ010007832.1, read on the forward strand.
TTGCGCAGGCAGAAGAAGGGGAACTAGGGTGAAAGGTGTGGGATGAGGGTTATAGGGTTTGGGGTTTAGGTGTTTTGCAGGGTTTGGGGCTATAGGGTTTATACCCCATAGGATTCTTCGGGGCAAGAAAACGCTAAACCCTAAACCCTGAACCCTAAAACTCTAACTGAACCCCAAAAGTAGGTAAAATAACAGCCCAAAACCAGTAAAAGTAGTCCAAAAGGCAGTTATTCTACATACTTTTGGGGTGCAGGTAAACCCTAAACTGCACTTACGGCTTAGAGTCGGGGATGCGGATGTGTTTGAACATGCCCTGCCGCTTGCAAAGCAGTTCCGTTGGGACATTTCCCGTGTCCTGCTTAGATGGGCTGGGAAGTAACGAAATGGTTCCCTAAACCCTGAACGCTAATAAGAGGATTTTGGACATCCCGCCCGGCCCCGACCAACAACAAGAACAACAAACATGATGAATCCGATGACGAATCCGATAACTAAGTTTAGGGTTTAGGGCTTAGGGGTCTGTTGATGGAGAAAATCCTACCACCACGTACTGCACTTAAACCACAGTACTTCCTAGGACATTAAGGATTTAAGGAGGTGCAAGATTTCATCCATCAACCCTAAACCCTAAGCCTAAAACCCTGAACCCTACACCCTGAACCCTTACCTTCAGGCAAGCTATCGTCTAGTCATTTAATCGGGCCCCAAGGTTGGGGGTTGCAAAACGGTTCTTAGAGGCTAATGTAGACCTCTGATTAATAAAAAACCCCCTTCTAAGGGCCTTAATATCACCCTAAGGGTCCAAGGACCCAAATAAAAGGGCTTTAGGGCCCAAATACTACAGTATTAATGGTAGAACCCTAAAACCCTTTTATTTGGGTCCTTGGACCCTTAGGGTCAGGTTTTACACCTCAAAATACGGCGCCGAGAATACGCGAACCCCTAGATCCTGAAACCCAAGAAGCTCCACAGCTAAAGCCTTTAACCCCAAACCTCTGAACCTTGTAGTCCCCCTTAAAAAGATAGAATATGGCTTTGGGTATATTGTATCAAGATCCCCATATACCCCTAAACCCTTAAACCCTAAACCCTAAACCCTATCCCCATATTCTATCTACTTAAGGGAGACTATAGACCTTCAAACCCTTGGTCCCCTGAAACCGTAAAGGGTTTAGGGTTTTAGGGCTTAGGGTTTTAGGGTTTTAGGGTTTAGGGGTTTAGGGGTTTTAGGGCTTAGGGGTTTGCCCATAATCCCCAAACTCTTAAACCCCAAGCCCTTACTCACTAAGCGATTTCCCGGCCCATCCAAGTGACGCCTCGAAAGACGTCGAGGGCGGCGGCTTTTGTAGACACCCGGTTTAGGGTTTAGGGTTTAGGGTTTAGGGACATCCGACTATTTACTGTTGCATGTTTTCGGGTTTAAGGTTCAGGGAAAGAGTGAAGAACCAAGTGAGAGAGACCATGCAAGATGAAATGGCAACTGTGACTGTATGCCCTGAACCTGAAACCGTAGTGTACGCAGGCCTTAGTTACTACCTTAGGTGCTTTTAAAGGGCTTATAGAGACTGAGGGATATATATATATATACACATATATATATATACATGTATGAATCTTTTTGGCGGGGGGTATACGACAATAGGATTCAGGGGTTAGGGAGTAGCTGGGGGCCCAGGTAGAAGACATAATCATTACTGGGGCCCAGTTTAGGGTTCAGGGCCTGAATAATTGCCAATATCATGTTGAGGTCTACAAGACGTACTCTAGAGCATGATACTGAAAGGCATTTAGAATCAGAATATTGTCAATCATTTAGGCACCTGCATTGCCAGCATGTTGGTCATGTGGTACCTTAATGATACAAGGAGGGCCCCTCTGGTTATAAGTTGTGTTATAAGTGGGCTTCTAATGAGGATAAGTATAAGTCTCATAACTTGTAGCTATGAGAGTTACGTAAATTTATGGCTATTCAACTAGGGGTGGGAAACCCTAAACCCTAGATGTAGCAGCCTGCGTACGTCATCGGAATCATGAAGCACCACATTGAGAAAAGCGCCCTATAAGAAGCAGATTGGGATGTAGGCGGGGCATGGTATACCAGAGCTTTTAGGGGTATAGTGGCCTAGTATACTATAGCTGTTTACGGCTATAGGGGATGGTATGCTCTAGCTGCTTAAGGGTATAGGGGTATACTATACTCTAGCTGTTCAGGGGTGAGGTATAGCATACAGTCGCTTTGTAGGAGCCCCTAAACCCAAGACCCCAAACCCTATGAGGGGATACTGTCAGCAATCCTACGGGCTTCTACACTAGCCTCAGCGCGGCTTGTGTGGCAGGATGTGCTTAGTATTCCCTAGGGCAGGGCTTAGGGTTTAAGGTTTAGGAATTAGGCTTAAGGGTCCCAGGACTTGAATATGAGGGTGTCAGGTCCCGAACACCATTGAAAGTCTCATAGTTAGGCCCCAGAGGCCCATTTTTTTGAGTCCTTGTACCCTCAGGGTAGTGGTGGTGGTGGTGGTGGTGGTGGTGGTGGTGGTGGTGGTGGTGGTGGTGGTGGTGGTGGTGGTGGTGGTGGTGGCGGCGGCGGTAGTAGTAGTAGTAGTAGTAGTAGTAGTAATAGTAGTAGTAGTAGTAATAATAGTAGAGTAGTAGTAATGAGCAGCAGCAACAGCAGCAGCAGCAGCAGCAGCAGGAGTAGTAGTAGTAGTAGTAGTAGTAGTAATAATACAACAGACGTACATATCTGAAGGCTTTTCGGCGGCCATAGACGGGTGCGAAGCCTCATGCTTGATAGCTGTCCTACATGAAGTACAGCTATATTATAGCCACACTTTTGAAGCCTGACCCGCAACCCTAAAGCCCAAACCTGAAAGCATGTGCATCCAACCACGCTGAACTCCCTTTGAGGCAAAGCTCTTTCCGCTTTACCACAGTGAGTCACGAGCAAGTAAGTTGTAATGGCTGGATTCTTGGGGTTTCTTTAAAAAGGAGCCCAGAAAAACCGGCTGTGTATATTCGGGTTTAGGGTTTCGGGATGATACATGTGTATATATATATACACACATCTGTACCTACCAATCTATATCTATATATACATACGTAAATACATGCATTCATTTGTTTATACTGCCATGATCAGAGAGTTACTAGGGTACCGCCCTAATAGCAAAGTCCAGCAGCCCGTACTGTTGAATATTTCCAGTACATTAGAGTACACCACCATGGAACCTATGTTACCCCTGTATCACAGATATAACTCTAGTTTCCACTATGTTGTCCATCCTCTTTCCCCTCTGATTCTCCACCATCGGGAAAATGACCCTAAGCCGTAGAGCCTCAACCCTAAATATTAAACCCACTCAACATCTGAACCCCTACCAAACCTCGAGAACCCCCCTCCCCAAGAAACCAGCAGCGTCCAAGACCTGCGCGCAATGTGGGCCTCAAGCCCATATGCAGGCTTCCATGGCTTCCATAGTTCTATGGTTTAATGTTTGGGGCTTAGGGTATGTATGGCTTTTCCCAGATTAGGGGGGATCCCTTTAAGAGTACCTGTGACCCCTAAACCCTAAACCATGACGTGAAGACCTAGCTTGATGTCCCCAAATCTTTCATGTCAGTGTTTATCACTATTGGTCGGCGCCCAGAAACCTGCCATAGTAGCCTAAAACCGACCAATGTTATCAGGTTGTTACTCAGGTTTGAGGGTGCAGGGTTTAGGATCTAAACAAATACCAAAATGAAGAACAACATGGAAAAGAAGATGAAACATGACATGAGCCAAGGTCTAAAATCCTAATATCCCCCTTAATAGGCCCTACAGTAGTCCCCTAGATAATACCCTATACAACCCTAAATCCTAACCCCCTTTAAGGAGTTTAGACTATAGCTGATATTGAAACTGGGTGTCTACGTGGAGGTTTCTAGGGATTCTAGATGGAGGGGCCCGGAACACTTACGCATCCTCGTGTTGGGGTTTAGGGTTTAGGGTTTAGGGGTTAGAGTTAGGGGATAGGGTTTGGGTTTTAAGTTGTCTCATACAATCATCATACAAGCAATCTAGAGCCATCTAGAACAATCATATGGGCAGTTATTTTGGACCCTCTGCCTTCAAGCCTATACCGCGCTTCTACAGTCGACATGCGAATTGTGCCAGAAAGTCATTGAAGTCTTTAAGGGGATTATACTACAAGGTGGGGCCCGTAGCTACATCAGATAACCGCCACAACCACGATTTACAAGAATATACCTACCCCCCTTAAAATGAAACCCGGTTATAACCCACCTTATAACTAAGGGGCCCCTCCTTGTAGAGGTTCCTTGGAGACATACCCAAACCCTACAACCCTAAACCCTACACCCCTAAACCCACCCTAAACACTCAGAACAGAAGTACAAGCCTCAAGTCCCAGATTTGGGATGTGTACTTAGGATAAGTATCAGTTGTCTAGGGTTCAGGGTATAGGGTGTACTTGGGGTAAGTATCAGTTGTCTTACTACTATTAACCCTTTTGCAATTCCAGGCTCGATTTCATTTTCCATTTCATTCTCCATTACTGGAACCATATAGCTATACAAGGAATTTAGGACCACAACTGCTCTAAACCTGCATCCCTAAACTGTGAACCCTAAACCCTAGACCCTTGTTGGCCAAAGCCCCAAAACCCTAAGGCCTAAGCAGCCTGAACCCTATATCACGTGGGTCCGCTGCCCGGCACGGGCGCGCGAGGAATCAGCTGGCGTTGCTGGCGTCGGCGCCGCCGAGCCACATGCTTCGCCTTCACGGAGTTGGGGATTGGGTTTTGGGGTTTACGGTTTAGGATGGACCAATATGGGCTTAGATAAGCGTTATACACGGATATATATATATATATAGATAGGCTATCAAGGTTCAGGAGTGCAGGGATCTAGGGTGGGTTGAGGGAGTTTTACGGGTAGAGGCTTTAGGATTTAGAGTTTGGAGTTCAGGTTTCAGGGTTTAGGATTTAGGGTTTGTGGAGTTTAGGGTTGGGAGTTTGGACTTTACTTAGGGTTAGGAGCTCAGAGTTGAGGGTTTAGGATTTAGGGTTTAGGGTTTAGGATTTAGGGTTTAGGGTCAAGGGTTAGGGCAAAAAGGCTAAACTTATGACTCTGCTGAACCACCCTGCATACTACACAAGCCCCTAGGTTCATCCTTCATCGACGTACAAAAACCCCAAGTAGGCCTACATAAGGGGACACCTTGAGGGGTGGTGGGGGGGGGGTTAGTATAGAGCCTTGGGTAATCCAGAACAAATCCTGACTGTTAGCATCCATTTTCGTTTCCAATTCCTAAATCTAAACCCCGAACCCCTAAACCCTAAACCCTAAATCGCAACCACACAAACATCCCCAGCCAGTTGCTTTCTCTGTGCAAAACCCCTAAACCCCGAGCCTCGCTCACGAAAATCTTAACTCTGTAAACCCTTACAAGGAGCGGCCCCCTAGTTATAAGTTGGGTTAGGATGGCTTCAATTAGAAGTTTTGTAAATTGTAGTTACAGGGGCATATGTACCGTTATGTAACTAGGGCCCCACTTTGTAAAACCCAAATGAGCTCTACAAACGATATTTCGCTTCGTGCAGCCTACATCTTCTCCGCAACACCTTCAAAGCCCGCAGTCTAAGAGTCTATTTCATGTTCCATTTGCTTTTCCATTGCTGGCCAAACCCTAAACTCTAGTGCCTAATCTCTAAACCCTAGTTCCTACCCTAATCTCTAAACCTTAAGCCCTCAACCCTTAATCCCTAAACCCTAAGCCCTAATTCCTAAACGCCTATCTTTAAACCCTAAACTGTGATCCCTAAACCCTAAGCCCTAATTCCTAAACCCTTATCTCTAAATCCTACACCCTCATCCCTGAACCCTAAGCCCTAATTTCGAAACCCCAACCAAAACCTCCAAAAAGCCGCCTGCTTTCTGCCGGCAAGAGCATCCTCCACACCGCATAGGTGGCAGAACTCGCAAGCATCTCCTTGGCCAAAAACAAAATGAAGGACCGGAGAACCCCACATGTGTAGTCTAACACGAATGTAAGTGAGATAATGCTAGGATGCCGTCGCCAGCCGAAAGAAGAACAAAAAGACGACGACTTGTTTCTCTGAAAAGAATCCTAGGGGAAACCCTTTGCCGAGATTTGGGGACTTGATTCTCTGAAAAAAAACATCGGGGGACACCCCCTTGCGATCTGAGATTTGGGGACTTGATTCTCTGAAAAATCTGAGGGGGACACCTTTTGCGATTTGAGATTTGGGGAAATGATTCTCGAAAAATCCTAGGGGGACACCCCTTGCGATTTGAGATTTGGAGATTTGATTCTCTGAAAAAACACCCCTTGCGATTCGAGATTTGGGGACTTGATCTCTGAACAATCTTAGGAGGACACCCCTTGCGATTTGAGATTTGGGGACTTGATTATCTGAAAAATCTTTGGGGCACACCCCTCCTGGGTTTCCTTCCATTTGGGGATGATTTTCCTGGGCAATTCTAGGCAAGAAAACGGTGATTTCTGTCCCACTTTCCGGCTTTCATGGGGCTCCTTCCGTTTGGCAAGCGATCCGCTGCTAAAATGTGGTGCGATCCGACCGCCGGCTTTGGTGACCTTTCCTGCTGTTCCAAAGCCGGCGGACTGATCGCACCACATTTTGACAAGACGAAATGTGGTGCGATCCGGCCGCTTCTTTCATTTCTCTTCGTGTTTAGGACGGCGGCGGTCGGATCACACCTTGTTTTAGCAAGCGACCTGTTGTTAAAATGGTGCGATCCGACCGCCGGCTTTGGTGAATTCCCCAGCTTCTCCAAGGTCGGCAGTTGGATCGCATATCTGTGTACGTATGTATGTATGTATGTATGTATGTATGAACGTAGGTAGGTAGGTAGGTAGGTAGGTAGGTATGCTAATATGTATGAATGAAAATCGATCGGATTTCAAGGATTCTCCGCATGGGAGCCCGATTTTGAACGACCAATCAAAGAAATTTTCAGAATGCCCCGCACGGGAGCGCGATTTTCTTCAAAATTGTCAGGACGCTCCGCACGGGAACGCGTTTTTGAACAAAAAAACTTTGAGATTTCGGGGATGCTCCGCACAGGAATGCGATTTTATTCACATTTTCAGGATGCTTCGCACGGGAATGCGATGTTATTCAATCTTTTCAGGATGCTCCGCACGGGAGCGCAATTTTCTTCAACATTTTAATTCACCGAGGCATCCAGCCTCAGGGCGTTCAGATCCCTTTAAAAACCCCCTTTACTCCCCCTTGCAGAGCCGGCCCCCCCCCCCCCGCCATGGTGGGTGGCCTAGTCCAGCCTGACCCTCCCGCATGAAATTTCAGGCTCGGTTAGGGTTCGAGGCTTTGGCAGTACGCGGAATTTTTTGCAGAGGTGCAAGGTTTTGGGGGTTTGGCCCCTGGAGCCTCCTGGAGCGGCCTGGAGGCGCCTGGAAACCCTCCCACGCATGGATGAAGCTGAGTAACCTTTACAGACCCTTAATATATACTATGGCTTGCAATATATACTATGTCTTATTTATGGGTTTCGCGTTTTGGGTACACTTAATTGGGATTTGCGGTGGATTATGACAAGAGCACTTTGGCGAGATACGAGGATTTTTAGCTACCGTTCTGTGTGGCTA
>CAJNIZ010007834.1:0-15542 GCA_905231905.1 Symbiodinium pilosum
TTCTTAGGTAAAACTAAACTAACTTGGTCAATAACTTTTGCTATCTTTATCATTTTGTGCCTCAGAATTTTTTGTATTTCCGGACCCCTCAAACAATGGCAGATCCTGAATAATTTCTCCGTAAAATTTTATTATTGCGGATCCCTGTGCTAAACCGGGTCCAACATTATCCCGTAAGATGTGGGCTGGAGAGGGCATAAGGCATACAGTACCATACGTGATTTCTGCTTGCTTAGGCCCTGCACAAAGATCCCAGGTGAACCTTCGCGGGGCAGACGGAAAACAGCTGCAGCTTGGGTCCATTTCGCATCGCCCTGACATCCCGATCTCATGATAGATGCTTGAAGCATAGGGCTTGCTTGGCCGTCAGGTTCCAAGATTTACATGATGGCATCTTATGGCTGAAATATGCTGAAATGTGAGCAAGGCAAGTTCAGGGGCTGCTCGAGCCCATTGAGATCCTCCTGACGGTGCGCAACGAGTCCGCAATCTGTGCTTTCTGGGACGAAGAAGCACAGCGCTGGTCTCGGGATGCTTGCCTTCAAAGGTTCACCCTGCAACGGGATTCCTGATCCTAATCCTTCCCTAATCTTTCCAAGACACGGGCAAGTTTTGGATCCTCTGGCAACATTCATGACGCATGAGGCACGGTCCTGGCGGTTTTTTAGGCGCGCACAAGCTTTGCTACTAGGAACTTCCACGCAAAGCCCGATCACAGGCGGGCAAACATGGCACAACAAAACTGCAGGCGCCATACTGAGAATGACCAAGAAAGACAGACATGTCAGTTCATGCCCACGCTTGCTATCAGCAAGAGATTGATCACGTATGCTAGCTGCAAACTAGGCTTCTGTGGGCCGACGAGGTTTGATGCTATCCGGAGGTGTCTGGGTTGTTTTGTAGTGGTTGGCTTCTGGTGGGTACAGCCCGGAAAGGTGCGTTTTGGGGACTCAGGGCCCAAACAGCCGCATGGCGGATCGGTCTCCGACAGTGTCCTTCATAATTCTACTCCTGAGCTGCGCTGAGAAAGTCCCAGGAGCGTGGAAGTTCCTAAAGTCCTCCACCTCTTTTTTAGCAAGACTTCTGCACAACTCTCAACACCAAACTTGATACCTAATTACAGTGTGCATGTGCATCGAGGAGGGTGTGTGGACTATTCTGGGCAGCAACCCAGGCGAGGTCACGTGCCAAACGAGCCTGGGCCCAGAGTTTAAGTCCAAGATGACAGGAAGAGTGAGCCGGACTGCATTCTCGTGGATCTGTGGCAGTTGAGGTACTGACCACCGCATGGCTTAGTTCTTTTTGCTGTTTGGATATTGTCTCATACAGTGCTGAAGAACCCTCACAATAATCATCACGGGGCAGGTCAGGCAGAGCTAATGTGGCGTGCGAAAGGAGGTCTAGCCTAGCTGTCGTCCCTAAACATTTGCATGATCACGCATGCTTGATACAACAAAGAATTCTAGGGACATTCTTGTAGCCATGGCCAGACTGGACCAGGACCCATCTCTCCATCTTTGCTGCCGTCGTGGGCTTTGTTGTGGAGACGGCACGGACCGGGTTCCAGGAACTAGCTCAGTGATCATGATTTGGTTTATTCTCAACCACCCTCGACCATGGTCAGTTTGCTGCATCATTTCCAACATCTCTTACGTTCCGACATCGGGTTTGCAACTTCGGCCGGGCTGTGGGCATGGCATGCCAGAGGGGGTTAAGAACAAATGATCCATGAACACGAGAAACAAGTTAAACTTGTTTAAACAGAGATGAAGCAAGACATTATATTCGATTACAAGGTTGGACCAAAAGCACAAGAAACAGTGACCAAAAAAAGGTTGAAGAGGGGTTCCGGACGTTCCGGAGCGGAAAAGGATACTTACAGGAAAACACAATGAGAGGGAAAAAGGAAAGATGAGAACAACGCGATGGAGAAAGGGAAAGGACCACGATAGCAGAACTGATGAAAGAAGCAGATGAACAAAGACAATGAAGAAACGTGGTGACCAGGAGTGTCATCACCAAAGAAGCATACGAACACAGCAAGAAATAAGGCACGAAACCAACAGGAGCGAGAGAGCCACAGACAGAAAGACAGCGTAAGGGCCGAATCCCTGGTTGGAGTAAGCTAAACGTTCTCCGCGGGGCGATCACAATGGCTGAATACCTTCACTGGTGTCTGCGCTTTGCGTCCTTATGTCACCCCCAGGTGGTTACAAAGCTCTCTTGTGCTACCGCATGGGCTTTTCTGGCCGAGACAGGGCTGGCCAACCTGGCCCGAGGTCGAATTGCAGGGCATGGGGGTTGGGCAATAATGTTGGACCCTCTTTAATATGGGGGGTCCCCCCCCCCTGAACAATTAGCATTCCTCTTTAATATTTCGGCCCCCCCTTAATCGATAAAAACCTGGAATCTCGGCAGCAGCCTCAAGCTGGTATTCGATTTCGTATAAGTGTAAGTACCGGCGCTACCATGAAACCTATTCAAACCCTTATTAAACCAATTGGAAGCTGTTCAAAACTAATAGAAATCTGATTCGGTGTAATTAACATCTAATGAGAAAACCAAGTTAAAACTGATAAAAACTAAATTCAATTAATTGAAATCTACTTACTTTTTAATTAAAACCTAATCAAATTCACTTGAAAAATCTATTTTGGATCAAGTAAGGCTCAAGCAAAACCAGTTGAAATCACATTTAAAATCGCTCGAAAGCAATTAAAAATCGAATGAAAACCACTTTCGAATCTAATTACACGTAAACCAAATACTATTGAAATCCGATTGACACATATTGAAATCTAGCTGAAACCAATTGAAATCCAATTACTATTTGTTTAAAAGCTAATCAAGTTCCATTGAGCAAGGATTTCGCGGAATCCTAGCTTTGCTAATCTCTGGCTTACACGGACTAAAAGATTTTCTATTATCTGGATACATAGCTGGAAGAGCTGGGCCTTTTTAAATCAAACAAAACCTTTGAAACAACCTACAAAATCAGGACGGCCGGCGAAATGAATTATTATTCCGGACCCCTAAACAATTTCCTTATTGAGGATCCGGGCCCTACTGGACTAGCCCCCCACAAGAATTGACGGACCGTATGATTTCTGATAATCCCGAAGAAGGTGTTTATATGAAGGAATTTTCCCGGGGTTTACGGATTTCAGGGGCTAAGCAAGGATTTTGCGGAATCCTAGCTTTGCTAATATCTGACTTACGCGGACTAATAAATTTCTATAATCTGGATACATAGATGGAATAGCTGGGCCTTGTTTAAACCAAACTTTTTTTTTAGAAAATTGCAAAATCGGCACGGCTAGCGACATGAATTATTATTCCGGACCCCTAAACAATTTCCTTATTGAGGATCCGGGCCTCTACTGGACTACCCCCCCCACAAAAATTGACGGACCCTGTGATTTCGAATAATTCCGAAAAAGCGGTTATATGGAGCTGGGGTCTCTGAGTTGACAGATTTTCGCATTCTCTAATATCAGGCCTTAGACGTAAAAGCTCTGGTGCTAGAGCTCTAAGACTCTAGGGTTAAAATCCTGTAAGGCCTTGAGAGCCAACCTAACCTAGCTAGAAAAACATGTTATTTCTTAATTTTGGCACCACAAAATTTTATAATTCCGGACCCCTCAAACAATAGCAGATCCTGAATAATTTCTCCGAAAAATCTTATTATTGCGGCCCCCTATGCTAAAGAGGGTCCAACATTAAGGTGAAGGTTATATAGGGTGCGGTCAGTTCCTTCGTGAGGCAATCAAGGGAAAACGTGATTCATCCGGGCTCACAGGAGAATTGTTTGCGAATCAGGTGCAGTGGAAGGTGGCGAAGTTTTGACGAGCAAAAGACGTCGTATTAATCTAAAGTTGCAGGCCAGCCTATACCGAGCTTGCTTGGCATTGAGCATTTTGCCGTCTGTGCAGAGTACCCCAGACCATTTTAGGTTGACGGCTAGGCAGCATGCAGTTCTGTGTTCAAACAGTGGTCAGTGGAACCCTCGACGACAGAGCCCCATAGCTCGTCTTGATTTTCCGATTAGGGGGCCCTTCAAATGCAGGGCAGCCGGGAAGATGTTTCATCATCATAGATCACAGTGCGCCTTCAATTTCAGCCTCATGACATTATATGTTTATGGGTGATGCGTTGGAGTTTACAGGCCGAAGGAGCAGATGGGCATGCAGTCTGAAAGAAAGCACCCGTTGCCAAAATTCTGAACCTGCAGGCGATCGAGCATAGCCAACGCAAAGTTTTAGAACACCCGAATGCAAGCCTCTGGTACGAACTTAGCCAGTCATACCCGAGCATTGCGTAAATGTTTGAGTCCGCTGCCCCGAACCGAGAGCGGCAAGAACTGCAGGCCCTGCAGTACAGTATGATCTCAAATGCGCACAAAATTGTGCGTCAAAAATTGTCAGTCATGTTAGTTCTGCTCCTGATTAGAGTATTTAATGTTATTTATAATGTGCATTTTAGGAAGCCCCTTCCCAGGAGGTGACTACACAACGATAAGCCTTGCGCCAAGACGATAAAAAGGACCCCTCACTTACTAACTTCTTTCGAAACGCCACAGTATGACGTCAAGCCATGTCTTGCGACCTGAGGCGACAGGCTGTTCGCGCTGCCAGCTGTCACCACCTACCTGGCGGGGAATACTCACAGGATTCTTCTAGTGCATAGCCTCACAAGCGCAGGAGACCTTCCTAGCCTCAGAAACGGATCTTCGCGTGGGCAATAATGGAAACATACAAGGTTTGATTTGGCGGATGTAGGAAGGACACAGGATGGGACAGGGCCAAGAAACTTATGTCTGGAGCCCCATGCCAGAGGTGGTGCTTGAGGGTCCGGGACCGGATGGACAGGTCATGGTCCTCTTCATGTTGGCGCTGGCCCGTGCGATCCAGGTTGACCAACGTGCTGAGCAAGCACTCCCCTGGGAGGCGATTGAGGGATTGGTTACCGAGCAACGATCTGAGCCAAACAGTGAGCAAAGGTTAGCTTAGCTTTAGCGTCCAGGGCCAGAGTCGAGGGCCTTTGGGGCTATCACGCATTTGAAGGATACTGCATTTTTGCCCTTTTTGTTTCGGTCGCGAGGAGGCAACATGAGAATTCAGCCAAGGGTGCAGGGCGTTTGCAGTGCTCTTGCTTGAAAAAAGGTTTGGTAATGTTTCAGTGTAGCCTAGAGTATCCTAGAGCAAATTTGGAGTTTAGTAGTTTAGGGTTGCATGGCTTAACTCGGCTTGAGGCTTAGGCTTAGGCCTTGCACTTGTGCAAGAACGAATCGAGGTTACTTTTTATTGCAAAGCATGATGAAGCCTTGGTCTAGTGCCTAGCATGCTTAAGGCTTGCATGAGCGTATATTCATAGGGTTGGAGCGAAATACATGTAGGAGGGTTCCACACAAAGATTTTGATCGCTGATTGGAAGGCAGGTTGGCCGCAAGTCTAGGTTTCGAAGCCCCATGACTTAAAAGCTTCTGCCCCTCAGTTAGTACAGGTAAAGGTAAGACTTCAGGCAAGGACAGCATCGGAGAAGAAGCTTTAAACTGAAAACTCGCAAGCCGCATATGGACTTTTCAAACCCCAGCTTCGTACTGCAAAATCATGACTATGACTGTAGGTTCCCGAGAAGGGTCCCCACGCTGCAGAACAGGGTCGTAGGAGTTGTCCGAGATCACTCTGGATGCCCAGGAACGTACTTGCCATGTGGAGGTTGTCCAAAAACTCTGTGTGGAAGTTTTAGTTAAAACGACCATGGGCTGGCTTAGAAGGCCTGGCACGAAAGCTTGCGATGGTGATCACAAAAGGAATTTGGGATTTCGCGCAAGAAGCGTCAGAAGCTATTTATATATACTTCCTTACATGCGGCCCGCTGCAATGGTCTGCCAGTATTCTGATCAAGGTATTCCCCGCAGGCAACGCTTGTGAAACATGTGATCAGTCTTCGAATTCTTGCCCGAAAAGTTGCGCAAGATCCGCCAAAGATAAGCAAAAGTTCGCGTAAGCCCAGCATGCCCCTAGCTCTGCAAGCCATGGGAGACGATATAACTTCTGCATTCGATGACTGGTGGTTTGCTTCAAATATGCCTCCGCAAAATTCGCCGTGTGTGGTCCTCAAAGGAATCTTCGTTTCCGCGTAATCCAAGCACTTGTTTAATTTGGGGGGCAGCACCCCCCCCAGAATAAGAAATTGAGGGCGCCATTAAAAGAATGGTTGAGGCTCCTGGAACTCAATTAAAAAAGAATAGGCACGCATTCCAGCGTCATTGGGGCTCTTGGACCTCTATTGATTAAAAAAAGGAATAGGAATGTATTGAATATCTCTATTAATTATCAGGATTGGCTCCCCAGAAAATTTCTGTAAATGTAGGCCCGTATCCCCATACGAAAAACCACCTAATTGTAGCTAGTCTTTGGACGCTAATTTTACACCGAAGAAAATCTGGGAATGTGGACCCCGTCATAAAACAAGTGCTCGGATGAGGGATCATTTTGGGATAAAAGAATTTGAGATGACCCACGCATTGTCTGACTGTTGCTACGCTTGTAGTCGTGCATTGCGTTTCCATACTCATAGCTGACCCACGACATCGTTTCCTCCTCCTGTTCTGTGTTTGTACTGGTGATGTCAAAATCAAATTGCAAGCGTGCGCTAGCGCCAATCAGCAGGATGGGGCTGAACGCGACACCCTCGCGGGCGCCTCCCTCTGTTGTGGTCACTTGCGCAAAGGCTTCTATATACCCCTTTCAATTGTACGCACCTATGTGACTCCTCGTCTCTACCTAGACCAATCATGCTTCCTACGTACATATCGTGCACGTACTCTTTGGAATTTTCTGAGCTTTCGGCCTTTAGGTGATCCGCCTGAGAAAGAGATCTGTATCTCATCGCTGTCTATTATATGCTTCCAGAAGGGCCTGAATCCCAGAATTAAATGCAGCAATGACATGTAATGACCTTCATCAAGTCTTTCTCATTGTAACGGGCATTTGTATGAGCCGTGACGACTGCCCACAGCCCAAAATGTTCAAAACGCCCAGGCCTGGAGCTTCAGGATTTACACTGAGTGTTTCGCATTCAAACACACACTTTCGCTTTTGATTAGATTCAACAAAAAATGACAAACACGCATAGCTTTTCTTCTTTTCTGGACTTTCAGAGCTTAGTCTGGCTTCTTGGATTTTGGCACTGACCCCGGTCCAGCTAGACTCCTCTCATAGTTCAATTTGAAGGGAAAGTCGAGAAGGATAAAACCAGGAGTCTGGATTTTGGGCATTCGCTTTAGTCGAGGTTTTCCAGGACGTCATAGGTCCAGAAGCGTTCGGAAATCAAGAATCCAGGAACCTATTTTTCGATGTACAGGGAATACATGTGGGAGGGCGCCAGATCGAAACCTGAAATCAGGAATCCAGGGCTTTGTATTTCGAGTATTTGTCTCGTTACATTGCAGACGTGATCTAAATGGGCCGAGTCCGAATATCAAAAGCAATCGGGAGGGGTCCAGGATCCTGGCCTGGGGGCAGTTACGGGACGCACATGTCATGTCTTTCGTGCATATTGTTCCGTTACAAGCTTCTTATCAGGAATTCGAACAAGCGAATTTTTGTAACGAACCTGATGCTGATTGTGGCTAAAGATTTCTTTCTAGGCCTTAGAAAATTAGAAAATTGATGAGATGCAGCGGCTCAAAAGGAGTTTACACATGAGGGCTTATAAGAGTGTTGATTAGGATAATAGATTTCCTTTGGTTCTTGAGTTTATGATCAATCTCAGTCAGGGATCCTTTCTTGAATTCTTGAGGTCTTGTCGTGTTTGAGGAGGGTTCTACAAAGAAGTTTAGATGCACGAACGTGTGAGGAAACAAGCACGTATACAAAAGAATTTGCAAGAAAGCTCATTAGAATGAGGGGTTTCTGGTGTTTTCTAGGTGTACTGTTGTAGTGAGAAGGACTTATGTCAATTAAAGGATTGCATGAAACTTGCCTTGATTTCCCTGATTTGCATCGTCTTACGCGGGTTGTGTAGACGAGCTTAAATAAACCAATCTATGACCAAATCAATATGGAACTACCGGTTTCCTTGGTTTCCTGGATTTGCACACTGGTATGGTTTCTTTACCGTCTCAACCGAAAGGTAAAAATCTCGTACAGAACAACCTATGCAAGGCAGGGTTAGCTTGTCTACATACATACTTAATCACATAAACGGTCATGCGCCTCGCCAACTGTGGCCATGTCGAACTCTGAAGCCTCCAAACTTGAGCCACCTTTGGAGGAACGCTGGCTGGCACTACTGCGCACGGAGGATCCAGACGTGGACAAGGAGGCCTGCGGGCTGGGTGAAAGGTTTCTATAACCAGAGGTACATCTGCATGATAACTCCGCTCCTGCCTGAACTTGCTCTTCTCCCGCAGCCCAGACCTCTCAGTAAGCATCTCATGAGCTGCCTAGCTCCCACAATATCGATCTGACTTGAAACTGTGAGTCATTGGCGGGGAAAAACAAAACGCAAGCAGTACCTCAAAAACGAACGTTACGGCTGGAAGCCTCTTCAAAAACAGACCGCCAAGAAAGCCAAGGTCAGTTTCACGCAATAATGATTCTTCTGGGTGGCTGTTACGGAACATAAATTAAGTTACCAGAACATGAGTATATGGTAAAAGAATGGGTTTCCTCATAGCAGAGAATGGGGTTGAGTGCACAGCTAACACGGTAAAGCGCTGGCTTTCGTAATCTGAGCTGTTCTTGAAATTCCCAAAATCATTCGAACGCACTAGTTGGCCCAGTTTCGTATCGCAGGAAAATTGTTTCACACGAGCGCAGCGGTGCGCTGGCAACATTGAGTTGAAACTTCTGAGAAGAAGTCAAGGATTTTTTTGCGGCTGGGTGTAAGGGGCTCCCTCGCTACTTGGCTCCAAACCGAAAATTTTGGCGTTGCTGAAGTGCTGACGCTGAGGCTGCATCCTCTGGAAACCGTTTTGGAGGTCAATCTCGCGTGGAGCATTCTCCGAACTTGGGGCACGACCTCAGGTTCCTTGCCCAGTCCCGCGTGTCCTCCTCGCAGCGCTCAACTGTTGTCGCTTTCTGGACGGTTGCACAACTCTGGTCTGGAGCACCCTCTGCATTTTGCCGGCTTCGCGCGTAGAGCTGTTTAGGAGTTCTTCACCCCTGTTTGGGTCTAAACTGGCGTAATGCAACGATAAAAACATCAGGCAGTGCCCCAGCAGGGTTGACAGCTACCATAGCATGGAATTGCTTGTCTTCAGAAAGCAACTATGACGATGCTGAAGTGATAGCAGCCAGTGGTGTGGCTATGCTCATTGCAGTCGACGATTTTCCACGCACGCCGAAGTCGCAGACACACACGCTAGAGGCTCCATCCATGTCTGTGCAACTTGCCAACGAAGCCAGACTCCCTCTCACACGTTTCCGCCGCACTCCTTTTCGCAAACTTGGCACATTGAAACGCCCCCTTGCGCAATCTCAAACCATGAGCCACAATCAACCAATTTGCTTATTCTGTACGTCCTTTGCCGGTCTGGCCTCTTCGAGGGTTTGGCGCCTGGATTTGGCCAACCTTACGTTTTGCCGGATGCAACACAGCGACAGCACTTGGCATACGATACTTGCTTGTGGTTGCACGTGCTTGTTCTTGCCGACCTGGGTGCTTTCCTCAGTTGGTTTACACCCATCAGGCGGGAGGCACTTGAAACCGCCTACGTCCTCTTGCCTCTCAACGGGCAAAAGGAAAGAAAGAAAGACTGCCACTGGAAATGCCACCAAACATGTGCACCTTGCGAATTGGAGTTGTTCTGAAACCCTTTGTGTAGCAAGGAAATCATGAAACAACAAAACTGGCTAAAGCGGGCGCCAGCAGGGTACGCGCAAGTGTGGCCCACACGTCGCGCAGGAGTTGTGCACAGGTTATGGTATCTTACATGTTGCCCGATGAAGCAGGATTTTCGCGGGACTGTGCGCGCCCACAAGCTCGCACAAGCTCGAGCAAGCGCGGCCCAAGGCCCTAAACCTGGGAAAGGAATTTCCAACGAATCTGAAGATGCGTGACAGTGTTCGGCACGTACGTGGGTACCCAGCTTGAGAGGCTCAGGTCAAAGGCCACAGCCATCTCAGTCCGCAAGCTGAAGCTCACGAGCAATAAGACTCGAAGATCCTCAAAGGCTCTGAGATGCGAAGCCGTTTGCCGCCTGCAAACCTCTGTCAGTAAACCATACTTGCGCAGGGAATTTGAGAAGATGGCCCGAGTTGCCCTTTAGACTGCCAACGGCGAGGCTTCTGAAACGCTAGCGGCCCCGCAGAAGTCGCAGAGTTGTGGCACGGTGGCGGAAGGCTTGCTCAAAGGCCCGTCTCCCATTACAAGCTCAAAGAATGTGAGAGGGGTTTGGTTGCTGAGGGTGAGGATCTGGGGGTCAGAAAGCTAATGGATGCGGAGCATTGGGGGCTATCAGGCAAGATCAAGGCCCGACGGTTTGAGGTTTGAATATGTTTCAACAATTTCCTAGGCCCACTGCACTTTTGGATTCAGGGACTGGGAAATGCGCATCTTGCTTTTGGCATGTTGCGGTTGGAACTCCGAGTTGCCGAGTCAAAGCCGCAGAAGCCTGATGCCATGAGGCATGGGTGTCTCAGCATTTGGAATGCCGATGAATGCTGGAAACCTTGCTAGATGACTGCCACAATGGTTCTCTTCGGAAGAAACTGATTGGTAACAGGCGCCACCGACAGTTGCATCCGCATGATCCATTCACACCGTACCGGTGTGACGCTGGACAGCTTGGAGACCTGGCGTCGAAATACAAGTGCGTGAGATAAGTTGCTTGGCATTCCCGCCGTGAGTCCAAGGGTTGATCAAATATTGCCTGAATGGAGCCGTATGCTTCCGGCCACAAACCTTGCTAAGCCGAGAAATGGCAGTCAGTGTTCTGACTAGCTTAATCTTAGCTTGCCTTTCATATGTGGAAGTGTTGGCCATCGACTGGTTTTGCACAGGCTTGATGACAAGAAATGGTAGCCTCCAACATCAGAGCCTGGAGGTCCTGTGAAGACATCCCAGACAACCAGACCTCGCATAACACTTACGAAAGTTGGATCTTCACATCCTGAAAAAGCATTTGGAAGCGGCCTGCCACCAACACTGAGAGCAAAGTCAAGGGAGTCAAATTGCTAGCACTAGTCAAGCGCAAATCCCAGACAGGCCCTCTGTTGACAACGCCCCGCAAAACTCTGCCTCGAGTCTGGCCTTCTCTCTTTCCGCTGTGGCAAAGGACATCCTCCTACAACCTGGCGAAAAGTTTGTCAAGGAGGAGGCTAATGTTGAAAGCATGTGTTTCCAGCCAGGGGTCAAGCTCAGCAGGACGCTGATCAGATGATGACACGCAAGCAGATTGAAGAGACGTTCAAATTAGCCCCGCATCTCCACGGAGAGCGTCGTACTGACTGGATTGTCTGTTTTGTGCGTCCACCCTCGATGTTGAATGTCCTCAGCAGTGAAGCGGCTTTGCACTGAAACTGCCTCACGCTCCCAAGCAGTAGAAATGGTTTGGGTCAGGAACCAAGGAATCCACCTAATCACAGCAAGAAAGCCCAGCTGGCACAACATACGCTTTGAGCACAAAGTGTATTTCCACCTGCGTGCATGATGGGCAGGCAGCAGAAGCTGAGCTACACCCAAGATTGAGCCCCCCGCCGCACACAAGATCCGGATTTAACGATGACATCCTCCCATGCGAAGGCAGCAAAAGATACCACAGGATACGACAGCGGCATTGCATTTTGTAATTCCAGCAGTTCGCAGGTGGAGGCAGAGCGTGCCGCGCCGGCTCAGCACTTCGGTGCTCTGCCCCAGCGAATGTCGCAGTTCATGCAATCTGCACCTGAGCTGCCATTGGTCTGTACACCTGTCATCATGACCACTATTGATTGCAATAGTGGGCATCAGGCATCACTCACCCTACTAGAAATTGCAGAAGAACTTCCAACAAGCTGCAAAAATTGGGAACCAGTTTCCGAATCTATCCGAATCTGAAGGCTGGCTGTTGGAGCTTGAATGCTTGGTGTCAGGGAGGAGACGCCAAAAACCTGGCATGCGCCTGGAAACGCCAGGAAGATGCGCTAGTCTCGAGAAGGTCCGGCATGTCATACGCGTGATGTTAGGCCTCAAATTCGAAATTTCCCTTGGTGGTCAAGGCTTGTATTCCTTTGGGCTTCTGATTCTGCAATCTTCACTTCCGTAGCGCCTCTACTTTGAACTTGTCATGATCTAAAAAGTTTATCGTAGTCACTTTGCGCCCCATTTCGGGGATGGGCTGTTATCGAGGTTTGGGCATGCGCACGTTGGAGTTTTGATGTTGAAGGCTGTAAGCTAGGTGTTCACTCAGCCCTTTGAAGAGAGTAAGCAAGCAGCATCTACAGATTCCCCCCGATGGTATTGAGTCTTTATGGTTAATTACACTGCATAAAAGCACCTCGAAATACTGAGATCAGCCAGCGTGGCCCGTGGGAGAGGCTTTCTTAGCGTTTTAGCTCAGGCGTGGCAGTTCTGACTGTAGAAAACACAGCGTGGTGTGATTGAAGCAGGGCAGCAAAAAAAAGGTGGCTCACCTACGTTCACATGAAGACTGTGGCTTTTGGGGGAAGCCGCTGTGATTGGTGTGTATGATGCATGAGACCTAGGCCATAAAGGAAACCTGTACTAGAGAAAACTAGAGGCATCGCAAATGCCCAGTTTGCATGGCATAGTCAGAGGTGAGAGCTGCAGGCCCTGCCAAAACGCATGAAGATCCCGCACACAATGCAGGCTGAGGTACACTGAATGTGAGGAAGGAGCCAGGAATAACTTTAAACAGATTTGAGCAGTGCAGGATACATGTTTTCACAACCGTCGCGCAAGGCAGCTTCAGAACAGAGCAATGAAAGGCCACGCGCATCTGCCCGCGCTGCATAAGCTCCTATTCCTATTTTGTCGTTGGCTCATTTCCCTCCCTGTTCCTTCCTTTCCCCCTTTTGCCGCTCCTCCTCCTCCTCTCTTTGTTTCCCTGTCCGTCTCTCTCTGTCTCTCTCTCCCTCTTTTTTTCGCCTTTTGCAGCCTGCGCTCCTGTTTCGTCTTTATCTTTATTTTCTTCTCAGCTCTATTTTCTTGCAAGATCCTGCTTCACTGAAATTCCTACCGCGAAGCTGTCCTGTCATGAGCCTGCATCAACTGCTCAAAGCCTTTCTCCACACATGGTCTCTCCTGCTTGGATTTGTTGTCATATACCCCCAGGAGTACATCACGAGCAGCACGCCTGGATAGGCGTCTAGTTCGCTTCACAAGACGGCTATGCTTCCCGCCGACGAGGGGGTGAACACGCATATACGATGTGGACAAAACAAAGTCGGTAGATTTTTTGGTGTTTGTTTAGGATGTGTCTCGGATGCATTTGTCGCAAGCTGTGGCTCACAAAAACGAAATTTTAGAGCTTGACGAACTCCATACCCAAGAGGGTGCCACGTGGTAAAAGGTCGTTCCGTACCGTTGGGAGTATTCATCAGTAGTGTGGCGAGCGGCCATCAACCCTTTACCGGTACCTAAGGTTTGTTTCGGTTGGGGGCGTTGCAGTTGTTGGGGTGTCCCTTTGCTGGAGCTTCCTCCGCTTGTGTGCTCGGTGTTCACATATTTCACATGCCGAGTGACCTTGGGCACGTCATCGGGCGAAAATACGCGAGTCGTGGTATGTTGGATTTTGGTTAACTAGCCCCAGAGTCCGGAAACTTCGCTAAAACACATGCGTTTGTGGGTGTCGAGGTTACGTAGAAGACATCGAAGCTTGCGAAATCGTCTGATCTTACAAAAGGTACGACAACAGCGTGGAGTGGGGCGGTACTATTGTCGTAGAAGCGTGTCTGTAAAGGACGTCTCTGTATGTTTGTATGTTGTTTCCTTCAGAAAAGCGGGAGCGAGCCTCCCAAGCCCCAGACATCACCGAGCCATGAGCCCGTGGCAGGAAACTCTTAGTCGGACCCTTTTGTTGGCCACGTATTGGCGTGAAATCCGTGAGATGGTGTTTGAGCTGCACTCCGTTTGTGTGGGTAGGTTGGGTAATGACGCTGGTACTATTCATCTAGCTGACACCCGTGTCACTTGGGCCATGCCGTAAGATGTAAGTTTCCGGAGGTAGGCAGCTTGGTCACTGCTGTGTGTTGCTTTTTTCGTGGGTCTTTGGAATGCAAATCTAAACACCTTATCTATCATCATCATAGGATTTCTAGATATTCTAGTTCAAAGTCCATTCGTGACCACGCTGCTGAGAGCGCACAAAGGTTGCTGAGAAGTCGGAGGCTGTGGTTGGAAAATTCATGACGCAGCGACATGGCTGCATTTCATGGAGTGCGTTGAAACAAGAGAGATTTACTTGCAAAGGGCTACTTCCCAAGTTTTTGCCTATCCAAAAATCCCGGCTAAGCATGTCAGGACACCACGGGTCTACTTCTGCTTGAACTAGAGTTTCTTTGGTTCATGGGTCTTGCGTTTTGGGTCTATGGTTTGCAGCATCTAGCCGGGGGTTTTGAGAAATCATCGTCTGGTAGGTTGCATTAGAACAGAAAGACGCCAGGTTGGTGTCACAGCCGTAAACATTCAATCCCTACCCGCTTGTCTACATCGTAGGACTCCACCTAAGATCTAAAGCCTAAACTAGCAAATATCTACTTAGATTCCAAATAAGATGAACCTCTCTATTAGTAGTACTGTCAGCACTGTTTTAAGGGCAACCGTCTTGCAGATAAACTGGTGGGTGTAAGGCTTCATTTATACACGTGTGCTTGGGAGGGGCGGCAGCTACACCTCCCCCGTTTGCGACACGCATGTGTGGATTGATGACGTTTTTCTCATAGACACGCAGGCATCATGGCAAGCTGACAATGGGAAGGGGGGTGCTGAGTGTGACAAGATCCAGATGCATAATGATGCTACTAAGCGTGTTGACGTGGAATGAGTTTCCTTGGGAAAGAGAAGTGGTATATCACAACAACAGCAGCAGAAGTACTCGTAGTGGCGGGTTGGTGGTGGTGGCAGCAGTAGTCGTCGTCGTGGCAGTAGTAGTAGTAGTAGTAGTAGCAGTAGTAGTAGTAGTAGGAGGTAGTACGTAGTAGTCGTCGTCGTCGTCGTCGTCGTGCTCGTAGTCGTGGTCGTGGGTGGTGGTGGTGCTGCTGCTGGTGCTGGTGCTTATGCTGGTGGTGTGGTGGTGGGGGTGGGGCTGGGGGTGTGGGGGTGGGGGTGGGGATGGTGGTGAATTTTGATGTGGGTGGTGGTGGTTTTTGGTGTGGGTGATGGTGGGGGTGGGGGTGGTGGTTTCGTGGTGGTGGTTGTGGTGGTGGTGGCGGCGGCGGCGGAGGTGGCGGTGGCGGTGCGGCTGCCGCTGCCGCTGCCGCTGCCGCTGCCGCTGCCGCTGCCGCTGCTGCTGCTGCTGCTGGCGCCGCCGCTGCTGCCTCTGCTGCCGCCGCTGCTGCTTCAGCCGCAGCCGCCACAAAGCTAATTACTAC
>CAJNIZ010007835.1:2786-14710 GCA_905231905.1 Symbiodinium pilosum
CCTAAACCTTAAACCCTAAATTCCTGAAGACCTCAACTTTGGGGTTTCTTAGCCGCCTGCCCGTGCATGCATTTCTCGCCCCAAAGGTTCTCCTAGGTAAGCCTGCTAGCGAATTGGCCTCTGCAGGGATACGAAAGGGAGGTGGTTCGGAGAGCCGGGTTTAGGGTGAGGTTGTTGCCTGCCTCTAATCCCATGTATAACTCCAGCTTCCCTGTAATTTGCCATGTGTCTTTCCCTTTAATTCTCCACTGTTGGGAACCTAAATCCCAAAGCCTAAATCCTAGATACCTTGATCTAGATCCCTAAGCCCCAACCCTAAAACCAGAACCAGGTCACCAAGGGGGAATTTGTGTGGAAACTCCGGCGGCTCTCTTGGCTTCCCGCTTGGCTGAAGCAGGATGACTTCGACTATGTCATGTCGGATGACCTTTGGCGTCCTGCTTAGGGTTCCAGGGATTAGGTTTTCGGGTTCAGGGTGTAGAGCTTTAGGGTTTAAAAGTCAGGGTTTGGGGTTCAAGGTTTAGGGTTCAGGGTTTTGGGTCTAGGGTGACGGTCGGTGTCGTGCCGGACCAATGTTTGGCCTCCGCGTGAGCCCCTCCCAGCAATATAGAGGCGTAGAATTCGTGGAATGTTACCGATGCTGTGGTTCCTAGATTCGCTGTATGAATCTGGTATAGGATATTCGAGGTACCTTTAGTATAGAGTACCTCAAATCCTTGTATGAATACGGTATAGGATACCTCAACCAGTCATCAAGATGATCTTGGCAATTCTTCGGGCCGTTACCGCCCTTAAGTGCGCAGATTCTACTTGAAGATTTTGTAGTCTCTGATATAGACTGTTCTCCTTGGTATAGTTTTTTTTCGAGAAACATACAGTTTGACTTGGTTCAACCACCTTAAATGGGGTTACAGGGTCCCTAAGTGGGTACGCCGGCCTGAAAAGGGTCGAGTTTCTTTATCCATCTTCCTGTAAGACACCAGTCCCTCCCGCCGTGAAACAAACTTGATCATTCTTGGGGATGCTTAATAATTGTGGGTAATACCAGGGGAGGCGACTAGTCGGACATGGGTTCTTGGGTCTAGGTATTGTTCCACTAGCGGGATCCGGTCCATCATTTCCTAGTGGAAATAGATGGCCGCAAAAAAGACATTGCAAACTGTGACATTGCATGTTGTCCTTGCTGGTACGATGTCGTATATTAAGTAGAATGCTTGGGCCTATTCCTCAAAGTTCATTTTATGTTTCCATATCTGTTGTTCATGGGTTTATTACTGATCATATCTGATCATGCTTTCCTTTCCTGAGGAGGGCATGGAAGAATGGGCGACAGAGTTGCTGGGATAATCGGCGTCCTCATTGCACCCTAAACCTAAACCCTTAAACGCTACACTGTCACTTTCAAGAGTCAAGGATTTCTGCGTGGATGGTCAGCTCTTCGATTTTGCGTATAGCCCATCTGGGAGCGGTGTAGCGCCAGGGCAGCATGGGTCACTCGCTATCCGCTACAGAGGTGAAGCTAACATTGTACTTCGGTACCAGATATTTGTGGAGAACCGCGACGGACACTTCGTGCAGTGGGGTGAGACCCGCGATGAAATCTTGGACAATTTGGAAGCGGCTGGGTCAGATCCCCGTTCGTATCTGGTTCAAGGTTTTAACGACTTTTTTGTAGACACAATGCTATTTGCATCACCCGCACCCCAAATCGAACGTAACTCAATTTGAAAGTATCTCAGTGTGGAACCAGGTATGGCCCTGATGTATGCGACGACACTGATGGAGTGCACTCGACGAAGGGCGTTTTCGGTTTGTCTTTCGAGCAAGTGCTGAAGTCCGAATGGGTGAAGGATGACGGGTTAGGGCTTCGGGCTGGGCCCTAGCGTTTAGGTTTGGGTGAAGGGTGACACGTAAATTATTCGGATTTTTCCTGCTAATACTCCTATTCCTATTCTTAATGTTCTCCGTAGAAATTATCATGACTGCCTCTATTGCTGTGCTATTATTGTCCTTCTCGTTGTTCTTGCAGTTCATACTGGCTATTAGTATTCTTTTTTTTACTACTAGTATTATTATTATCATTCTTGTTCTATTCGTATCGCGGTTATTGCTATAAGTCTTCATTTTTCTTTTTATTGCTCACATTACTCGTATTGCTAGTATTGCTGTCACTGCTAGTATTACTGCGTTTTGCACTTATTTCCGTGAAGGATGACACCATGACTGTGAAGTTCATACTCGAAGTGCGCCCTCAGGGGGACATTGATTCGCAGCCGCTTGCTGTTTCAGATGTTTTCGTTCCGGGACCTACCATCAGCTCCGACATGCAAGCCTTGTGGCAGAAGGGCACCTGCAGCGACGTGCAGTTTATGGTGCACGGTGAGGTGATCAAGGGCCACTCACAAGTCCTGTGTGCACGCTCCGAAGTCTTTGAGAAGCTACTGACTGTTGGTTTGCAAGATTCTGTCTCCAAAGTGATCACAATTGAAGACTGTGATCCGGCCACTTTCAAGGCATTTTTGCGGTTCCTCTACACTGACAGCCTTAGCAGCATTGAGGAGCTCTGCTTGAAGACATCGGCTGCCACGGTCAAGGATCAGCATGGCTCCACGCTTGTATCTCAGGTGCAGGCCCTGTTGGCCGTGAGCCACAAGTACCAAGTGTCTCGGCTTCAACGATGGTGTGAAAAGACGATGTCTGAGCAGATTACCCTCTCCGAAGTTTGTGGCGTGCTTTGTCAAGCACACCTGCTTCAAGCCCAGGAGCTTGAGAAATCCTGCCTTGCCTATATCAAAGGCAACATGGCAGAGGTTGTGAAGCTGCCAGCCTATGCCGAGCTTATGCAAAAGTGGCCACAAGTCATGCTGAAGATTAGCTTGTTTGCCGCTGGGGTGTCAGAAGCAGAAGCGGCCGCCGCAATAGATGCCCTCAAAGGGGGTGAGCTGACAGGTAAGCGCAAGCGCGCGGAGCAAGAATGATTTGAGCACTCGGGGGCCGCAGGCGCCGTTCACTTGCTGATGCCAACGGCTCTCAAGCAGGTGGGGTGTTTTTTCAAAATCATCCCTGCATCATCATCGTCATCATCATCAGAATGATCATTAGGGCAGTCCCCCTGAATTCGAGGGTTCCTAATTAAGGTCTTTCTGTTTTGAGTGTGTTCCAGGACCCTCCTTGTACCCTTAAATAGGGGTATATGGTCCCTAATAGGGGGTATTTAGGGTATAATGGAGGGTAGAAGGAGGGTCTAGGTTGAGAACCATCCAGGTAGTCAAGCCGGCTCTGGTAGCAACAATGCTCTTCAGCGCCAAGAAAAAGGCGCCATGACTGCTTCGCACGGCAGCCGCAGGCATAGCCGCAGATATGTGGGGCTTCTCCGAGCTGTCAATGCGCTTTGTGGGTTCAGGACTGAAGGTTTAGGGCTTAGGGCTCAAGGTTCAGGGTTTAAGGTTTAGAGCTTAGGGTTTAGTGAAAAACTAGACCCTCCAACTGCACTCTTTTCAGGCCAATGGACAGTATTTGGAACCCGATGGCCCAATGAAGGGTATTAGGAGGACCTTGGTCAGGACATAGCCCCTATATCATCCCACCAACAAAAGATATAGGGTTTTGGGTTTTGGGTTTAGTTCCAGCTTGGGGTATGAAGGGGGGCACAGGGGGCATCCCAATGTTTGTACATACCCAGGAGTATGTATTGCTGTGCAGCGCCGAGCAGTACTTACACCATAGTAGCGGGCTCTGGTAATCCTATTCTGGGCCCTTTTACAGCAATATGATAGTTACGGGCACTCCTGTTGGTCTCTATTTCATATATTCATTTCTTTTCCATTGAGTTCTCCGTTATTACCCTAATCCCAAACCCTTAGCCTTAACACCTAACCCAAACTTCAGCAACTAAACCCTAAAAACTAAACCTTCAACCTTCTACTTGGACCCCAAGACTATGTACATAATGGCATTTATGGCTGTTACCATGGGTTCAGGGCTATGATTTTGCATATCCTTGGGCTGTAGGTAGGCTATGTGTTACCCTAAACCCTAAACCCTAAACCAAAGAAGCCCTGACGTGCGAGGCCACTTCGGCCTTTTCCCGTGAGGGGAACTGGTCCCTCGCGTTAGGCGCTTCGAGCTGTTTCAGGGTTTAGGGAGTAGGGTTCAGGGTCTAGGGATTGTCTGAATTGGTGATTTCCCCAAATGGGTTTAGGAAATTTCGGGGAAGTTTTTGGGTTGAGGGGGTCCCCACAAAACGGATTGTCGTATGTTGTGCTTCGGAGACTGGTCCCCATCCTCGTATTTTGAGGTCTATGGGACACGGTAGCCCAGTAGTACCCTTTTCCCCTTTTTATCTGGGGGTCTCGTTATTAAAACAACAGCGGGGAAAAGGCTACCCTTATCCTTTAGGGTTTACTGGGGAACCTATGGAAAGTACCAAGTCTCGTGTGGGAGATTCTCAACGGTCTGGGTGCCGAAACCCTAAACCCTAAACCCTAAACCCTAAACCGCTTTGGGGTGTCTATGGCTAGGAGCTAGGAGCCTGCGTGGCCATTCTGGCGCTTATCCAGTCTACTTGGAGGGTCACAGGGACTTAGTAGGCTAATAATGGGACAAGTGGAGTTATTATACGGGTTATAGGGCTTTCCTAAACCCTAAACCCAAACCCTAACTCCTAAAATCTGAGAAATAGCCTATAATACGGGTTATAGGGCTTTCCTAAATACCCTAAACCCAAACCCTAATTCCTGAAATCTGAGAAATAGCCATGGCAGCCTGAAATTTAGTCATTTTGACTCACGAGTTCGGCTCAGAGAAGCGGCCAACGTGAGCACAAGGACTCTAATGAGTAATATCTTATTTGGGGATACTATGGTACCCAATATAGAGTAAGATTCTATGCTCCTTTTGGGGTATAGTATTTTATATACGGAATATAATCT
This sequence comes from Symbiodinium pilosum, assembly GCA_905231905.1. Classification (NCBI taxonomy): domain Eukaryota; class Dinophyceae; order Suessiales; family Symbiodiniaceae; genus Symbiodinium; species Symbiodinium pilosum. The sequence goes on from CAJNIZ010007835.1 coordinate 7,718, forward strand.
TACTTGGTTCAACCACCAAGAAAAACACTACTCTAATGGGGATTGGGGGTTTAGGGTTTTGGGGACTCTCGTGGGGATCCCAAATAGAAAATCCGAAAATGTGGTTGGCATATCATGAGAAGATCTCTTATCTAAACCCTACGCCCTAAACCTTGTGTAACCCTAAACCCTAAACCCCTCTTATATGTTTTCCTAAACCATCCTTGTTTTTCCGTGTTCCCCATGAGAATCCTTGTACTTAAACCGCTCTACTTTAGGAGGATCCCCCACTCTGCAATAGTGGTATGATAGGCATACAAGAGAGCCCTAAACCCTAAACCCTAATAGACTCCACATTATTCTTTGTAAGCCACCCCCAAGCCCTACAGACAGTAAACCCTAAACCCCAAACCGTATATTATCCTTTATAGTCACTACTTGGAGGGTCAGGGGGGCTTAGTAAGTAGGCTTAATAACCCCTATAACCCATAGAATAACCCTAATTATCCCCATTATTTGACCCACTTACTAAGTCCCCCTGACCCTCCAAGGACCCTAAACCCTAAACGCTAAACCCTAAACCCTACTGGGTGGGGAGTCCGCCTAAGCTCTACCTGGAGGCTCGTGGGACTTAGTAACCACTTATAACTGGGCTTATAACCCTACTTATAATCCCCCGAAATGGGCTTATAGGGGTTACCCCTATTATAAGTAGGGTTATAATCCCAGTTATAAGTGGTTCCTAAGTCCCATGGGATGGGCCTCCAAGTACTGTTGCTTAGGCATCTTGTCAGCTTCAGATCCTTTCGGTTTTCAAGCCAATGCGGGAGCCCCAGGGTGTAAGTGTAGGGTTTAGGGGTTTGAGGTTTAGGGTTTAGGGTTTGGGGTTTAGGGTTTAGGGTGTAGGGTAGGGGTGGGGAGGAGTATCCCCTGCAAAGGCGCCCTCAACAAAATCTAAGAGGGATCCACAAGCTGGAAGTTTATTACTGCCATCCCTTGCTGCAAATATTCAGCACCCAACACATACTAAAAACACCTTTTGGTTCCTGGCACATTTGCCAAAGACTGCGGGGAATATCAAAAATCAGGGGTGGGGGGGGGGTTGCATTCAACATTGGGGGGAGGTGTTCGTGTTCACTACTTCATCCAGCATGCGCTTAACAAATAACATTGAATTTCGGTCCAGGGTCTTTTGAGGGGAGAGGGGGCACGGGGTGACCATGTAAAAAATGTGTGTATACAAGGTGTTTGGTGTCGTTAGGTGGAGATGTACAAGGGAACTGCCTCCCTGAAATTCTGCTAGAAGTTGGCTGATTAAGTGTGGCTGCTTTTGTTCGCAAACGTGCACAAACAGATTCTATGACATAGGATGGAGAGACCTTCTTGCAGCGGAAGTTTCAAGATCATGCACCGTGCAAATTATGACCACCTCACTCGACATTGGCTGGTTTACGTAGACCATGGTCCCACAATGGCAAAGAGGCAATTCAGGTTTTTGTATTATTGTAACTTACTCAGTATTGCCTTGTGGAAGGCTGTAGAGAGGATCTTGCTACCAACAGTCTCTACTAGAAGGTCCAGGGCAATCATAACCCAATCATAGCTGCACCTATAACCCAAACATGAGCCCCCGAAGTCCCCTGATTTGGTGACAATTGGGTTAGAAGTAAAGTTATCACTAGATTCTGACTTCCTTAAACCCGACATAACGCCTACAAATCCCATGTTCCACTTTGGGGTTATAATTCGCCTGAACCTGCTAATACAATCCTTCTTGGGTTTAGGGTTTAGGGTGCAGGGGTTTAGGGTTCAGGGTTGAACCCTAAACCCTAAGCCCCTAAAAAAACCCTAAACCCTTAAATTGAGGGTGGCCTATCCTCAGAACCATCACAACTCTCAAGGACACAGGGTTTAGGGTTCAGGCACGTCCAGGATGGAAAGTCACCAGGTGGATGCTCCGAATTAAGGTCCAGAAACAAAGACTTCTTAGAAGGTTAATGTGGGTAAAGAAGGTCTTCCTAGGCCTACTTTTAAGGTACCCGCCTGATAAGTACCCACCTGCGAGTGTCTATCAAATCTGTGAAAAAACACTTGAACTCGGCTTGATTTCCTGAATGCCAATCACGCTCTAAGACTCTAAGCTTTCCATGACATTCAGTAGTAGAGTTTTGAGATAAAAATGCGATGGTGCCCATCCATCGGGTGCAGTTGCGTATAGTCTACCGTAGAGTTTACGTATAGTACCACACGCCATGGCACTATTACCCATATGGTCCCCACCAGAGCCCTTGGGCGCCCTAAACCCTAAACCCTAAACCCTAAACCCTATCCATCCTGAGGCCCTAACATCCTGAGCCTACGCCCTGAACCCTGAGCGCTTAGATTGTAGATTTATCCCGAACTCTCTGGACCCTAAACCCTAAATCCTTAACCCCAAGCCCTAAACCCTACACCCGAAACTCTAAACCCGGAACCCTGAACCCTAAACCCTAAACCCTACACCCTAAACCATAAGCCCTTGGCGCTAAACCCTGAGCCGGCATTGAGGTCCTTTGCGCCGGCCTCGGCGCGGCACCTTGGGAGGCCTCGCTGGAAGCGCTGGCCACGGCACAAGGCGAAGGCTGCAGGGGTTTGGGGTCAGGGCTTTAGGTTTTAGGGTCTAGGGCTCAGGGTTAAGGGTTTAGAGGTTTAGGGGTTTAGGGTTTAGGTTTTAGGGTTAGGGTTCAGGGCTTTAGGTTTGATGGTTCAGGGCTTAAGGTTTAGGGTTAAGGGTTTAAGGTGCAGGGTTCAGGGTTTGGCACAGTATAGGTTTTAGAGTCTCATGTTTCTGGTCAGAATGGCTAAGATTTCTAAATAGGAAAAACACCTGACATGATACGCGGATCCTCCCTATGATTCGAGTTGGACTATCGAGGAGCACCGTTGTTCTCTCCCGTTGCCCTAAGCCGTAAACAGACTTGTTCTACTAGTGGCGCATGTATCACTGCTGGTTGCTATTGCTTGAGATAGTCTCTGCTGTCAACCCAGTCGTGCAGGTCTATCAGCTGCAGCGACCCAGACAATCCCAGTTATTTTCATCGGGACTTTAGTGCCGAAAAGTGGAGAGTTCAGGGTTCAGGGTACATCGGCCTGAATGGAGGACGTGGTTACTCTCCTGATTTCTCAATGTCAAGAGGGTTTAGCCGCGCATGTGTTCACGCTTTGATTTTTGTTGGCAGTGCGAAGAACACCTTGATGATCATAATTCCCAGTGCTGGTGACATTATTGTCCTTTACCCTTAACCCTAAACCGCTTGGCACACGGAGGCTAAACGGGAACTTCTGAAAATGAGCCCCTCGTAGCAAGGCTCATCTAGGGTTTAGGGATTTAGGGTTTAGGGATTTAGGGATTTAGGGTTTAGGGATTTAGGGTTTTAGGGTTTAGGGTTTAGGGATTAAGGATTACGAAGCTCCACATGTAGTCTAGCGCATCGAGGGAAGAAACAAGAGCCTTATCACATGGCCTAACAGGCAAAAAGAAGGGCCCCAACGCAAATCTGACGTGGCAGACCCTGCCAGGCTTCAGTTCTTCAGCAATGAGCGTATTTGTGGTTTCCGAGAATTCGGGGTTCCGTTGATTGGTTGGAGTTTCATCTAATACTAGTCAGGAAGTATCTTGGGATCTATTTAGGGGATCCCTGCTTCCGCAAGTTTGGGCATTCGTGCCAAAACTTCATGAGTTCATGCTAATGAAGCGTGGCCACCTGCTCTCTTATCCCCTTGCCCCTACATGGCTTGAAACCAAATTGTAATAATAGTAGTACTCCAAATATTAGCCCCCCAGGTCCCTGAATATTTGCAAGTACCCGTTCAAAACGGGGTATGATTCCCGCGAAACTCCAATTACAACTAGAAAACGTTGAAGGGAACCTAAACCTGTTGCAAACCGTGTGGTCCCCAAACCTGTTGCTGACTCTGTGGCCCAGAGCAGGTGTTCTTGGTGACCACGTTTGTTCCCTCCTAAGCCCTCACCCGCAGGTGTTCTTGTTGACCACGTTTGTTTCAATACAGCCGTTACGGCCTGTGCTGCTGGAGGCCGCTAGCGCTTCGGTTCGAGCAGGTGGACTCCCCACCCTGTAATAGTGGCTATAAGGAAACATATAATGTTTGAGTTTAAGGGTGGCTATAAGGGCTAATAAGGACCATATCAGGATCCTCTTGTATTCATAGTATACCACTATTACAGGGTCGGCAGTCCTCCTAAACCATCCGTGTGTTTCTACTTTGAAGTGTCTGGGTCATGTTTGGATATACAGCTTTCCGCAAGCTGGTATGATACCAAGGCCTTTTCAGTACCCCTATCGGGGGTACATAGGCCTGAACAGAGGGCAGTTAGAGGGTGTCTATGGTAGGTTGTAAGGAATTCAAAATATTTCGAGAACCCCAACTATGACGACTACCCATACACTTTGGCTCCAAGAGAAGTATGGGCCCCTACGAGCTGCCACGATTCAAAATGTTTAGGGATTGGGGCTTAGGGCTTTATAGGGCTTAGGGTTTAAATTAGAAATGCTCAGACCTTCCTGAAGTCCAGATTAACAATTTCTCGCCTGTTGCACTAGGATTCCACGAAACTTCTATCATATGAGCCACGCTCTAAAGTCCTCAAAAGGATTATATAGGGGAGTATTATAGAGGTTATTAAGGGGGATACTAGAAGTTTGGTTTAGACTATAGCTCATATTACCAATGCTAGTATTACTTTCATTTTGACTATTACTACCATTATTATTACTGTCATTTTACTGTTTTTACGGGTTGATGATGCATAAAGTTAGACCCCGGCAAGAAAGAGCAAGAAGGTTTTAACCTGAGGCTGGGTTTAGGGTTTAGGGTTTACCCTAACCCTATTCAGGGTTTAGGGTAACCAGTTTATCCCAACACCTAACCTTAAACCTTGTGGCTTTAACCCCCGCGCCCGCCCGCGAAGTTTGATTGGAACCGGCAGTGCGATGCATCCCCAGCACATTCCCAACGAAGTACACATTTTGGAGAGATCCAAAACTCGACTCGGGCTCCCAGTTACTTGAATAATAGGTTGCTGGGCTGTGTAATTTTAGGGTGTATAGAACCGTGTACAGAACTCAGAATCCCACACCCTAAATCCGAAACCCACTATAGGGTGCATAAAACCTAGAATCCTACACCCTAAGCAATAAACCCATTATTGGGTGCATAAAACCAAGAACCCTACACCCAAAACCCTAAACACACTATAGGGAGCATAAAACCTAGCACCCCACACCCTAAACCCCCCTATAGGGCTTATAGAACCCCACACCGTTAACCCCAAACCCACACTACCCCAAATGCTCCATGTAGCTATAGAGCATATACTTAGGGCCCAAATAGGATCCCATATGATTATTTTGGGGCCCAAGTATTTGCAATATAGCCACCTGGAGCCTTGCGGTGCCGTATAGAAACCCTGAACCCATAAACCCTAAACCCCAAACTCCTAAGCCCTAAACCCCTAAACCCCTAAACCCTAAACCCTAAACCCAGAGCCCGTTATTCCAGCGACTGGCGCCCTGGGGACCCAGAATTCACAGGCGTCTGGCAGTGGGCCGTCAACTTTTTGAGGCCGCTCGTTGCTTGAAGGAGTGGGTTTCAGAGCTTAGGATTTAGGGTTTTTGGGTTTAGGGTTGAGGGTTTAGGGTTTGGGATTTAGGATTAGGGTTTTAGGGTTTTGGGGTTTAGGATTCAGGGTTGAGGTTTCTGGGATTTAGGGTTTAGGATTTAGGGTTTTTGGGTTTAGGGTTTATAGGGTTCATAGGGCTTAGGGAGGAGTACAGGGTATGGTTTGGCCGCGGTCCCCACCCAGAAACAGTCGCACAATAAGTATTCAATACTTAGATGAGCTGTAGTCTAAACTCCTTGGAAGTGGGCTATATAGGGGATAGGGGAGGATTATAGGGATTGTTCAGGGGGATACTAGGAGTTTAGTCCCTAAACCCTAAACCCTATATTTAGGGGCTTTTAAGGGGGATACCAGGAGTTGAGCCTATAGCTCATGTATACCAGGTTTGCAGTCAGCGACTTCATAGCCCATGCAAGGTAGGGCTGAGAAAAAAATACCAGGTACCACTTGTCAAGCCCAGGCTGTCACTGGGTCCCAAACGGATAACCCTTGAGGGTCCCTGATTTGTGGGGGCCCATGTATTGAGGGGTCCCATAGTAGCCCCGCGAATTTCAAAGTTTTGCGGGGGGGTGAGTGCATGTTTGCTGTCTGGCCCAGTTTGTATCATCCTCCCTTTCAACAAGCGTCCCCAAACCATGAGCGGAGCCACTGGGACTTCAACAAACTTGTAAACGATGAGTAGACTCAAACAGGTACCAGTCCCACCAAGTGCCTTTTCACGGGGGCTATAGGGTCCCTTTTGGTGGGTACCTAGGCCATGACAGAGGCAAGCGGGGAGGATGTGGATAAGCATGCAGTCCCAGCTAGGACGGCCCCTTTCAAGGGACAATGGTCTGTGATGGGCCCTCCTCTCTGTTTGGATTCAGTTTGGTGGCATGGGTATGGGTGAACGGACTGCCGATTGCACCAGCCTTGAATTTTCAGCAGCATCAAAGCGCACAAAATGATCGACTCGCGCTCGCGCCAGGTATATCTCACCAGCCAGACCAGTCCTATGCAATGTTATGTGTTTTTGTGCACTTTGAGGATGTGTTTCGGAAGGCATTGGGCCCACTCTACAGCAAGGCTGAACACAATATCCTTCATGGCATCTACGACCGTGGCTTTGGCGACAAAATCAGGTCACAGGATCCTGCTTTGGGGCTGGAGCAGTTCCAGTTTACCAGCATCCTCCAGGGAAGCCAGAAATCAGTCCGCTCAGTGGCAATGCTTGAAGCTGAAGCCAGTGATGCCCTGGAGGCAGCTAAGCTGAAAGCCTGGGAAACAAAGGTGCTGAAGGAAGCCACAATCTTCTGGGTTGCTGTTAAGGAAGTTAAATTAAGTTACTATATTGG
>CAJNIZ010007836.1:0-31151 GCA_905231905.1 Symbiodinium pilosum
CCCCCCCCCCCCCCCCCCCGAGATAAGAACCCTGCAGGAGTCATACGAAAGCTATCGGGTCCTTCTTTTGCAGGTTGGGATGTAAACCCCTTTCTTCATACAGCCATACAGCCTAGGCGACCGCCCCTACATGACTTAAGCTTCAAAAATCCAAAAGAGGCGAAGCCACGGAACGCATGCAAGCCGCTTGCAACCCTTAGTATGACGCCAACATGTAGTCCCCCTTAAGCAGATAGAATATGGTTTTGGTATATTATACTAAGATCCCCACATACCCCATATTCTATCGACTTAAGGGGGACTATAATCACTTCATGCTCCACGCTCCCCACATCATCCATCCACTGTACTCCAGGTATCTGGATTTCCAATGCAAGATCGGGAGGTTTCCCAAAATTAGGGATTGCATTTTGAGGGTCCGATTATAATAAGGGTCATAATATTTAAGGGTCTATATTGGGGGCACGCCTTTTTTTATAGAAGCTACCAACACCTCTTTGGCCTTGATCTCCACGGCGACTCCAGCGGATATGACATGGCAATCCTCAATAACAACATCCTGAACCTTGTGCAGCTGAAGCTAAGGCTGATGGGCTTGAGGGTCCGGCGGGAGAAGGTTGAGCATTGTGTCTTCTTTGATTTTTCGGACCTATTCTCGTGGTAACAAACTCCAGGATATGCTTCGTAGCACGGCCCTTATGTTTAGGGAAAGGATGAAGGCTGAGGGTTTCGGGTGTAGGGTGTGATTTAGAGGGCTTTGGCCCAAAGGCGGAGACGGCATTTCACAAAAGGGTTGTTGGGGCACACGGTTGGAGTTGTAGCAGATCTTCTGAACCCATTGAAGGCAAAGCCTTCAGTCTTCAAACGTCGTACGATGCTTGTCACCCAGGATTACTGTACACGTTTGGTTTTGGGTTTCGGGTACAGATAAGACTGCATGCCAGTGCTGACCTTAAGATGTAAAGTCGCCCTTAAGTAGATAGAATATGGCTCTGGGTATCTTATAGTAAAATCCTCATATATCGCATATTCTATCTACTTAAGGGGGACTATAGTGGAGGGCTTAGCATGCATTAATTGGGTCAGACACAGCGTGAGCCTGGTATTGAGTTTGGATGTTCAAGCCCTAAACCCTGAACCCTAAACACTAGGTTGAGGGTTTGGGGCTTAGGGTTTAGGGTAACGCTAAACCCTAAACACTAAAGCTTAAACCCTTAACCTTAGCCGGGGCCCCAGATGTCTCCATGAGGTGCTGTAAGCTTGACAAATGGTGCTCCATTCAGAAGGCTTTCCATCTGCGAATGGAAGCATAGTGTGATGATGTGTGTGTGTATATACATATATATGTGTAGAGAGGAAGAGAAAGAGAAAGAGAGAGAGAGAGAGAGAGAGGGAGAGAGAGGGAGAGTGATAGATCCACCATGTGGGAAGCGCGGCACATGGGCAGAACCACCACCAACTAGAAACCTTCCTAAACGAAACACCAGAACACCCCAAACCCCAAGTCCTTAGCCATGCGAGCATCAATCCCTAAACCCCAAACCGAAACCCTGAACATTACAGGGTTTAGGCTACCCTAGACCCCAAACCCTAAATCCTGAAGCCCAAAAACCCCACGCTCCACAACCTGAGGCACAAGCTCCACCCGACATCTCGGAACCGACGGTGAAAGCAGCAGCATTGCAGCCCCTGGGAGCCCGAATCCAAGGTTTAGGGTTGAAAGGTTTAAGGCTAAGGGTTTGGGGTGTAAGGTTTCGGGATGATGGTTTAGGGATGCTGGTTTAAGGTTTAAGGTTTGAGGCTTAGGAAATTGTATGGTTTGGGGTTGAGGGTTTCGTGAAGGGTTTAGGGTTTAGGGTTTCACGTGAGCTGGATGCCTGTTAGGATACGGTTCAAGCCCGTACTTCACTGTAGTAGGGTTTTCGTATACTGTTTTATTCAACAATAGCCCGGCATACCATAAACCCTAACCCTTGACCTTAAACATCCCCACACACCAAAGAATCACTGGGCATGCCTGGTCTGTCGGACAGCCACCCGTCGGATGGTAATATTTTCAGAGGCCACCGCCGAGCGGTGCCTCACACATTCAGCACTTGTTTAGGACTTAGGGTTTAGGATTGAGGGTTTAGGCCTTAGCGTTTAGGATTTGCTGTGTAGGACTTAGAGTTAGGATTTAGGGTATGGGATTTATAGCAGGGTAAAGGGGTTTAAAGGCTTTGGTTAGGACCTTGGGTTGAAGCTGTGGGTTCAGGGGTTTTGGGGTTATAAGGTTGGGGTTAAGGCCTTGGGCCAGGGTTTCGTCAGGGTGGGGCTTCAGGTTGATATATTTCCCTAAACCCTAAACCCTAGACCCTTAAACCCTTAAGCCCTTAAGCCCTAAACCCTTCAACCCTAAACCCTAATTAATACTTAGAGGATCCCTGATGGATTTTCTTGAATTTGTACAGCAAATCTTCAGGATGGCTAAAGGCATGCTTAGGGCGAGAGTTTGGGGATCAAAGTTTGGGGTTTAGGCTTTACCTGGACCCCAAAAGTAGGTAAAATAGTGGCCCAAACCTAAATATAGCCCAAAAGGCCATTATTCTACAAACTTTTAGGGTTTAGGTAGGGTTTAGGGGTTTAGGGTCAAGGGTTTGCGGCGGGCACGCTACCACACGAGCGCCGGCCGCGGCTCGAAGAAACAATCGGGACTGGAATTGAACGCGGAGACCTGGGGCCCTGTACCAGACGCAGTCTGAACTAGACCTCCCCATCAACTGGGTCGCGGGTAAGGAACTTAAACCAAAGTACTATAGTTTGGGTATATGATAGATAGCAGGGTTTCCTGGTTACAGTAACTTTATTTAAGTTCCTCAGCAACCTTAAACCCTAAACCCCATAAGGTCAGAGTTCAAGGTAAGCCCCTAACCCTGCTCTCTTAAGCGTAGACCTCGCAATCAAGGTCTCCAAATTGCATACCCTCAATCCTACCCTAGATGCATATCCGCCCGAGCCAAAATACGGCGGGGATTACAAAATCCTGCATAACCCTCAGTACCTTCTACCTTTGGACTTATGACTGATAATTCCTATAGTCTACTAAAGTCATGCAAGATTTTTAGTATCAACACCCAAACCCTAAACCTTGTAGGTTTTTCAACTGCTGGACCAACAGTAGGCTCTCCTAGCTCTGCAGCACGATAGGGGCCTTTGCCATGCTGTTCCTCCCCCACCGAGCGCCCAAATCCCAAGTCTATGGAGACTTAAAATATGAGCTATTGTCCAAACTCCTAGTATCCCCCTTAATAATCCCTATAATACTCCCCTATATAATCCCCTATATAAGCCCCTTTGAGGAGTTTAGACTAAGGCTCATATACTATCCCTGAAAGCAAAACCCTCGACCCTAAAAGGCCCTGCGGTTTCCCCCGACCCGGTCCCCGGGCACCCGAAGCAATCCCAACCGCTCTTGACAGCGACGGCATCGTCGCCCGTCTGAAAATAGCAGTCCTGTCTCTAATGGGTGCTTCTTTCATCTACTGGAGTAAGGGATATATAGAGATTTTGTAAGGTGTATATTAGCTACACCTAATGAGGGATGTGTAGAGGCTGTATGGGGGCTGTATGGAGATTATATAGGGTTGTAGATTTGAAGTTCTACTCCAGGACTCTATGGGTCCCAGGACTTGAATGTGTTGGGTAGTTGCCAAATACAATGCCCTCAATGGTTTTGGCTACCTAGTAAAAGCACGTTTGGAACCTTCAACACAGGGTTAAGGCAAATAGTATCTATGGTTGAGAGATATTTACAGAGATAGATGCTGATTGCGCGGAGATTCAGGATCAGGGCTTGTCCCGGGTTCTGCTAGTATGGCTCATAGGTCATAGGGGTTCTCCGTGTTCAAAATCCTGTTTGGGGTTTCCTACTGGACACACGATATGTTTTGAGGTCGGGGTGGCACTTATATGTAAGCAATCGTCTAAACTCCTGGTATCCCGCTTAGTAACATCTATGTAATCGCCTATATAACTCCCCTTAAAGCTCACATGTGAAGGTGACCCTTTGTTGTAGATGGGTTGCTCTGAGGCCTGAATCCTAAAGCACAGACACCTCGCAAGAGCCCGAAATCCTAGGCCTTCTGGAGTAGAGCCTTGGATTCAGGGTTTGAGGGTGTAGGGTTCTGGAATCAGCACCAACATTTGTGGATGGTTCCAAGTGAGAAAATAGGGGGCACACGCGACAACCGTCAGCAAGAGTAGCCCTGACGAATCTAGGATTCAGAATTGGCTCCTGGGTTTATGTTTTTTTCTTTTTTCAACGGGATCTTTCCCAATGTCAGAGCAGTAAAGAGCGCTTTGCAGCGAAGCCTGGGGGTTTTTGGGTTTAGGGTTCAGAGTTCAAGTTAAGGTAGGAGAACAGGAGTCACCTACTCCAGAGAAACCCTCTTTCCACCGTCTGTTGCTTGAGGTCGCATGACCGCCCCAAACGAAGCGCTCTCCTTAAGTAAACATAGTCCCCCTTGAGTAGATAGAATATGGGGGTGTATGGGGATCTTATTTTAATATACCCAAAGCCATATTCTATTTACTTAAGGGGGACTATATGAATAGCCCTGATCACACTCACCCTTCCTCCTAAAGCCTGGACAACCATGGCCACAAAGGCTCCAGATAGCCCTATAATGCAACCCGGAGTAGGTACAGGACTTAAATGCTACTCATTATTCAAGCTTCTTTCCAACCTAAACCCTAAACCATGGCTAGTTTGGTGCATGGCTTTCCTCGATCAGCACATGGCGCAAGGCGATCAAGGGACCTGCTCTTCTCCTCAAATTCCCTACATGTCTCCGGGGTCTCCTACGGCATGCCTCCTATTTTGAGAATTCCTAAACACCCAACTCTAAAATCCAAGAACCCTGAGGTCCTGAACCCTATTATCCTCATGCCTTAGTCTATACCGCCTTGGGGTTGTGTAGTGGTTCTACCTTTTACCCCATGGCTTCCTCGATCAGCACGTGGCGCGAAGAGTCCGGATTGACGCCGTCCGTGTTGGTCGGCCGGATCATTGGATCCCACCTGGGTCGTGATTAGATGTTCTTTTTGTAGATGCAGAGCAACAACAAAAGAGGACCTCCAGTGGTTACATGATGCTCTGAGGTCTCAGACATAACCCCTGACAATCAAAACGATACCCTTCTTAAAACACGGGCTCCCCAACGTCTATGCTATACACCCCGAACACTCTGGACCTGAACCCCGAACCCTGAGCCCAAGTTTTGATGACGCCCAAAATCGACTGAGACTGAGGCGGCTCTACAAGAATGGTCACGTGCTGAACAGTAACCTCAGATGGGCCCCAGGGCTTCTATGGGAGTTGTCAGAAGTTTGGCGTCCCAATTGGGGGTTCTTATACTAGGGATGATAGTCAGCATGTTGGAGGCGCAAATTGGGGACCCTATGTTGCGGAAAATCTTGTATAGGTCCAGGGTCTAGAGTTTCTTGGGTTTCAGGCTAGATCCGTATCATGTCCGCGCGTTTTCTTGAGCTTGTGACTTCCTGTTTAGCGTTCTAGCATTTTGCACTTTTGCTACCCAGCACTTGGCAGAAAATCGATGCACCTTCCCATCTAAAACACTGCATGATTCACAGAAGGCCTTAAGGCATCCGCTATGACTCTGTACATATTATATATATATATACGAGCTATAGCCTAAACTCCCAGTATCCATTGGTTTTTCCTATAATACTCCCGTATATACCCCCTAAATAACCCCCTCTAAGGAGTTTAGACTGTAGCTCATATGCCACTTACAGGTTTGATTCGCGTCGCGGAAGGCCTGAAGTCTGGTAATGAACATCAGAACCAAAAAGCGTGCACATCAATTAAACTGGGTTGTTGGTTTTAAGGAACTTAAGCAAAGTTTCTATGATAAGGAACCGCTATTTTTCTACATACCCATACGATGGGTAGCTTGATCTGAATTCCTTCACAGCAACCCAGGCAAAGCTACCTGGCAAAGCCCATAAAGGCACTGTTCAGTCATTGACTTCCTCTGAGCCGGTAGGAGGGCCCAATAAGAGCCCTGGAGCTTTTGGAGTTGTATGAGAAGCTTCCGCCTCGCGGAGGTTCTTGGGCGGGATGGCTCCTGAATGTTCATTTCATACAGGTAATGTCAGCATGTCAAGCAAAGTGTTGCAGAACTCTGCGCCCTGAAGCCCAAGCCCGAACACTCCTAAACCACAGTTCCAAGAAAATGTGCGGGTCGTTGATCCCTTACTGAAAACTTCTTGGGACCACTTCCTTTTCACAACCAACTCCCTAACCGCTCTCCTAGAACCCAAACCCTAAGCCCTAAACCCGAAGGCCTGAACACCTTGTGCTTAGCAACTTGATTCCCTTTCTATCCTCAACCTCCCCACACGGGAGTTTAGTCAGGGGTCTAGGGCTAAGGTTTTAGCATTCAGGGTCTTTAAGGTTTAGGGCTTAGGGGATTGGACACCCCATGCTATAATGCCCTAAGTCGGCTTGCATGAGGCATGTTTAGCATCACTTGGCAGCGACTATTTTTTGCCAATGGAGGGAACCGTTTAATCGCTTCAACTGGACACGAACGGAATTTCCTCAGCAGAACTGCTGAACACTCCACGCCCGAAAAGCGCATCACATCTCCTCTGCTGCAACTGAGCTTTCACGCAACATTTCAGCAATGCGTAATAACAGCAGCGACCTCTTGATGGTGCGCATGCAGCTTTATCACGCCCAATGACGGACGGCTTTCTTGTGCAGACGTACAGCAACACTCGGTGACAGGGCCCACAGCCACAACGAATGCAACACCATCACATGAGACTTTTGCTTAATCAGTTGCTGCTGCTGCGATATTTAATTGCAACATAACCGACAGCGAGCAGCATCACCAAGAGCAAGAGTGGCACCAGCCTAGAGCGGCAGAATTAGTGCAGATGAAACAGGAGGAGATACGATTCTAGACCATGGGACCCGGTCCCCTAAACCCCACATCTACACGCTTTACACCGGTGCTTCTGAGCTCCCAGCATGCTCACAATTCCAGAGGTGCACTGTCCAAAAGCCCGGATTCCTTCAGAAGCCGGGAGGAAAGGGGAAACGAGCAAACATGATCCTTCGTACGGGTCATATAGCTATTGTTTTGTTCAGGCTGGCGAATCAGCCCACGGAAGTATCTTTTGGCAATCGCATTACTCAGCTACATGGAGGCTGTACCCAAGACCATGTTAAAAGCTGGAAGTTGTAATGGCTGGGAGTGTGTGAAGTTAAGTGTCGTTCCGATACCAGCCACTTGTCCTGGGACCATTCCGCAAGATGCATGCGGGGCGTCTATGAAAGCATCCTTGTGCGTGGTGCTGGCAAATTTTGTCTTGGGCCATGAGTCTTAACAACAGCTCACAAACGGCACATAGGCTTCAATACGTTATAGCCATTGCAAAGCTGTATTCAGGTGAAAGCTACGGGGACTAAACGTAGGTTGCCAGAATCTCACGGTGAGGCTGTGAGTACATGCATAGTGTCCAGTGTGCAATTAGAAGGAATAAGAGGATTCCGAATATTCCAATCCCTTCTCGGGCGTGTGTATGAAAAGGACTACTTGTTGGGGTATATAACGTGGACCCCTCCTCAACCTTTTCTCCCAAATACCCTTCAACAATTCTTCTTCCAGAGCCTCATGTTTGGACCTGGATCTTCATGAACTACTGAAACTAATGATTTCCTTCTGGGAACCAACCCTTCGCACGCCGCTGCGCCATACCACTTTCCATGATGCGGTCTAATTGTGGAGTACGGATTTAAGACCCAAAGAGGGACAGTTGTGTGCAAATTGCATCCTCAGGCGATCCTTAAACCCATGCCCGAGGTTCCTCAGCCCCAAGTAACCCTCGCACAAGGACCCTTCCGTTGCCGGGCTGCCTGATGGTCACGTTGCGCAACAGAATGCCCTCACGAAGATGGCTGTACTATTTTCAGGATTCTTAACAGCAGGGCCAACAGGAAGCAGGCCTCTGATTGCGAGCTACGGCTGCTGCACAACAACCATTTACGTAGTAGCTATGCCAAACCTTCCGGACATCACCCGCAAAGGAGAATGCCTGGCTGAGATGAAGTTGCCTGGCTTAGGTGCACTGGCCCGGTTACCTGATCCCAACTGCAGTTTTATCTGGACTTGCAATTTCTTCCGAAGCTGTGCACAGTGAAGACACACAAACGGAACGGGTGAACCAGCATTGTTAAGGTTGTGAGCAGGGAAGTGTCAGAGACCTTTGCCAGTTTTGGCTAAGCTTTAAGTTTATAGGGTATGATTTGTTCATGGATGGACGCTCGGGGCGCCTGAAGTGTGTTGGGTACTCTGCTGCATGGGCATTACTCAAAACTGCTCGCCTACCCACCAACATGAAGATCATCTTTGAACGGAACCGAGATCTTTCAAATAGCGCCATATGCCACTGCAGCAGGGTAAGCAAGTCGAAGAGCCTCCATTCGTCAACCTTACGAAATAAGAATCTGTCTCACACTGTGCGGGTTCTAGGGGGAAGGGAGGAACAGCACAACATTCCAAAGTAATTGATTGTTAGGTCCCAGCCAGCTAATGACGAGGCACAAAGTCTTACACACAAATCTCCCAAGGGCCGTTGAACAAAACATGAGCTTGCCCAAGTCAGACTCCACATCTGAGCCTCCAGCAACGGCAATCCTAAGAAGCATGGCTCAAGTTGCGAATAAAAATGTACAACGCCCAACAAAAACAGAACCAACAACAATTAAGCAACACAAACAAACCACAAACCCCAACCAATAACTCCTAAACACCATAAATTGGTATTCTCTTGCACTAACTCCCCAATTCCTCCCTGCAGGCACCGGACACTAACCCCCAGGCTCCTAGGCTCCGGCCTGAGACTCCTGGAACTGGATGACGTGCGGCCTCCCCAGCAGAGGCTCACGCAGCCACCGCCTGATTTCGTGGCTAAAGTTCATGCTTGAAGTACTAGTGCCATAACTAGTACTCTAAGTGCTACCACAGCATTATGCTGCATATCATCGCAATGAAGATGATGGCAATACTGTAATTTGTACGTCTCTTGTAACTGCGGGCTTGGCCACAAGTATCAGTTTGATGACTTACCTTACCATGACTAGAGACGGTCTTGTTGGCATGAAGAGTTGAGGCCCAGACATCCACCATTCAGCGCCGCGCCCTAAGGGGGGAACCAGAAAAAGCAAAGCACAACTTACAGACTTAACTTGAGGTTTGGATCTAGTTTGGAGACTTCGAGGCGGAGGGCTTCTTGAAAGCCCGGTGAAAGTAGATGTCCCATGTTGGGTGAGAAGTCCAAAGCACTTCAGGTAGATAAAAAAAATCACGACGTTATGGAAGAGTTGCTACGTGCCACGCGTGGCCACTGCGCCGAGAAACATTACGGGCCCCAGACGTGCATTAAGGATGGAAAGTGCCCTCTCTATTGACCCACCATCCAAGAATATACAAGCGGCTTTATGCAACAACATGTACTTATTTCCAGGAAACCAAAAACATCGGCCATGAAGGACAAAGCAGGAACCGACATGAGGATGAACCTCAAAGTCCATAAACATGAAACTGCTGCATAGAAACCCATGCTGGCAACTACGTAGTCAATCCTCCGGCTCTTGAAGCTGCCACCACGAATACTGGGAAACACCTTTCATCAACCGTAGCACTTCATTCGAAAGCCCTCCAGACGTGTCCAAAGTGCCATCGATCGTGCCGTTCGCCCCAATGATGCTAACGTTGGTGACCTTGCCGCAGGAAGTGCTTCGGAGGCTGGATATGGGGGAGTGGATCCCTACAATTAGCCATCCCTGTATATGCCCCACATATACCCATAGTATCATAATCTCTGCCACTGCACTTTAAGCGCTAGTCAGACAGCCAACGTCTACTCCTGGAAGTTACACAAGTAGGCCAGCGCCTGTCTCCCATGCAGACTTGCAATTATCCCAGGGTCTGGTCATGTCACCTCTGGGCTATACTGAGCTGCTTTCTCCAAAGCATCCTTAGGGAAGCTATGGACAGGTAGATGGATGAGAACAGACAATGATAGGTGGCCCTGATCATGATTGTAGAGGCCAAGGTGTGGTTGTGCAATTCCCTGTCTCTCGAGATCCCGCAAAAGGACTGCAGTCTTGATGAGCCCAACAGCGAGCCCCCAAGGCATCAGAGCTACACCCTAAATCCTCAACCCTATACCCTATCAGTCCCTAAATCCTACACCCTCAATCTCAGCGCCTAAACCCTAAACGCTAAATATCGACCGTATCAAGGGTCCCGGCCTTATTCCCCCATAGCAGCGGCTGATACCTCTGGGAGATCAAGATCCAGGGCTGAGGACTCAGAGGGCTCAGGGTTTGGGCTTTAGGGCTTTAGGGGATGCGGTGTAGGCTATTATTTGTGACCGCTCTTTTTGAGGTTCTGCGCGCATCCTCGTTTTGCGGTCACTTGGGTTCCTCCGCATGCCTCCTCTGCATGCGGGTATTTCTGCAAATTAGGGTCCCATCTATACACACTCAAGCTTAAATCTCGAAGCCTAAGTCCTTCAATGAGTGCTACCCCGCTACCCCGTGGATCCCAATTCAACCCGAAGGGGAACCATGAAACCCCGAATCCTAAATCGTTTCTGAGCCCCTGGGTCCCCCCAACATCATTCCCCAACGGTCCTTGGAATGGCGTCCCGTAAGTCCGCCTGGGCCCGGAGGTGGCCCTGGCAGAATCCACGCATCCTATGGTTGACTGACAGAATCCTGCATATTCGAAGTCTACAGTAATACTGACTAGCTTTTAACAGTTCCACTTTGTCAAAGCCCCATAAAGGCCAGTCGATTCCCATACGAACCATCATACTTGGGCTGAGGTCAGGTGAGGTTGTTCTAATTTGCTGAATACCGTGCAAACAGCACGTACATGATAAGGATGCATAAGGTTCGTGGGGTTATGCAGAATGTCGAGGGGTTATTTGCCATTGAAAGCCTTAACCTGTAGTTCTGCAAAGGGTTGAAGGGGTGTAAGCAGGTCTCATGGCTTCAGATTCTTGAAGCTCTGTTGGGGGCAAGGGCTCATGTTTCTGTCTTTCTCAGCAAGGCTAAAGGCTTACCAGCAAGCATTGAACAACAATAACCGACCACGGTCGCACCGAAGCCCTGGCTTCACCAAAGGCTTCGAAGGATCTCTGAATTGGGATGAAGTTCGCTGCCCCAAGCATTGTACGCTGGCACAGTAGCTTACCTGATCTCAACATTGCCTAGACCTCATGTTTGCGGGTCGCAGGTATCCCGCCCGTAATCCCAAATAACTCTGCTGCGTGCTCTGGCATGCGGACTCTTCGGAGAAAAAAGGAGCCTGTAGTGAAGTGAGTATGTAGTAACTGCCATTGGAGATCGTTCACGTGACGAACGCAGTAGCACGCGACAAAGGAGCAAAACCGTCCAAGCCCGAACCCCATATGAACAGCATCAAGCTCGGAAAGCTAAGCAAACGTCACAGAATGCACATGTACATTCAACCGCATGAAGCTGGCAGCTCTACGAGAACACCCTACACTAGATTGAAACCACTGTTCCGTAGACAAAACCAGCTCCACTGGTCAAGTCACAAACCCAGGCAGCTCTCGAATCAGTGCAAGCTGCAATGAGTAAACCATGTGCAGTCACCAGAGAACCCTCCCCAGCAGCTGACAGTTGGCAATCTCCAACCTCCGCAACAAGCTCTCCACTGCCAAAGACATGCAGCCAGGATTTGCAGAACTGGTAAATGTGAGTTTGCGCCCAAGTAGAGCAACTGCAGGGTTTGCTGTAGATCTTGTGGTCTTGCCAGCGTAGCGAAACAAATATAATGCAAAGGGTGTATACAAGCCAAGTAACAATTCGTCGAAGGCAGTGTCAGGCGCGTCTTTGATGCCGCAGAACTCTACCACCCAACGCTGGCCACGGACATGCCAGCGTAGCTTTGACGATTTGAACTCGACTTTGGAGCCGTCGCGAAGCCAATCTGCACTGCCTCGTGATACTCCGCGTCGTTGAAGGCAGACCTCGCCGATGATGGTGTCCGAGTCGACACCATAACTGAAGATACTCCTCGGATGAAGCATTTGGTCCATTTGGTAGGCCACTTCTTGCAAGCGGAGGGCGCGAGAGCAAGAACTCAAGTGTGATAAAGGGACCCCTTCATAGTAGCCCCACGACAGCCTGTATGCAACTGAGTCCAGCTCGTGACACAAGATAGTTTCGCCGATTGTGTCTGCATCGCAACGCAAGGTCGCAGCGTGGCGGCAGGCATTTGGTGCCTGTGTTAATTTTTGGATGACTTGCCGTGACGCATCATGGACGTCCAGCGTGCCAGACGATGCCCCAGACAAGATTTGATGTCCACGGTAGCCCGTTTGAAAACCGTTTCGGGCAACCCCTGCTCCAAAATCATGCCAAACGATGTAAAGCTTGCTAGGGCAATGGAGGACCAACAGTAGATCGTCAAAGGCACATGTCATGCCATCGTCTATACAAAGCTTGACACCCATCCATTTGGCGCGCCAACGTCGCTCGCGTTGACTCCAAGCAATTCGTGTGCTCTTGCACTCCACCTTGCGACCATCCTGAATCCAGTCAACTTCGCTCTGGCAACCTGATCGTCTCGTACCGTCCCATCGAAGCCCGCACGGTGGCTCAGATATGATGCTTGTTGGATATGTGGTCTTCAAGGTCTGTTTGACAATCCGCTGTATGACAATTCCTCGCCTTGCTTCAGGAAGTTTACTAAGCGGATCGCTTTTGAAAGCCGTATCTGTCACCGAGTCCGCCCTTTGAAATATCTCTGGGAAATCCGATGCTCGCAGTGTCAGCACTCTGCGCTGGCACAGGCCTGCACTGCTGGATTTCCAACGCCGCAGCCTAAAACACATGTCGCCGGACCTTCACCCAGCATTGCCCCATGGTGGCTGAAATCTTCTTCAGGATATGAGATATCAGCCGGTTGTCTTCATGCAACAGCACTTCTTCCCTGGCCTTGAACTGTCACTGAGGGGAAGATGCTAAGCCTATCTAAACCTTATGATTGAGTATACTCCAGATCAAAGCCTGCACCCTAAACTCCAAATTTCGTCTGTTCAGTTAACAAGCCGAATCCGGAGCATCCGGGCCCTAGCAATGGAAACCAAGGAAATTCCTTGGGAACGAGAATGTAGGTGTGCAAAAACTGGCTTAACAGATGACTAACGTAGGCCTGTCGGCGAACTTCTTCCACCGAGAAGTCTGGGCCTGAGGTCTACGGCTCTGTTTCAAAGCTTCAGGCCATAAGATCTTGGATCTGAGGGCAGAAAGTATAGGAGACAAACTTGTTAGGGTGCTATGTCGGTCTCAGAATGAGGCTGGATGAGAGTCAAGCAAAAGTTGGCGCAATGGTTGGGCCTGGTACACAAGATGCCTCGCCGGCCCCTTACACAGCAGCCGCAGAGTTCTATGAACGCATGTCGGTACATGAACCTCGAATGATATGTGTAGTTGTGAAACTTGTGGTGCCAAGGATGTGTATGTATTCGTGCAAATACATTTTACATATGTCTCTACAACTGTATACAGTGTGCATGCATGCACATACGGCATATACCTTTACACATGTACAGGTGCGTATACAATATATATATATATATGTATATACTAATAATATGTGCATACTTAGCCGTACTTATTTCCCAGACCACGCTGACACATGAAGCATCCATCTGACTCCAGTTCCAGGGACTCTATGGAAGTATGTCGGGCGGGTAGCAGAAGTATCCAATCAGATACCTTCAAGGGCTACACGAGCGCTTCAATGAAGACTTGACTTGTAAAACCTGTTTCGCTGCAGCCATATGGTTTCAGGCTAACTTCTCTCATGGTCTCTTTCTGGAGTTCTTGGGGTGCCATGACGTAAAGAATTGTGCGGCGTCGAGCCTAGCATTCAGCTGTGTCTCAAAGCTCTTCAATGCCTGAACTACCTGCAGACTCAAAACCACTCGGACAAAATCCAGCAACGACACATGGAGACAACGTCTGAACGACATCACAGCAAACAGCTGGCATGAGGTCTCCCAGAGACTTCTCAGTCTTGTGCCCCAGGAAGGCACGGCAGCCAAGACCTCAGCTTATTGGTTGTTAGCATCCAACACAGGAATGCGTGTTGGGGCCTGGGTTTTGAAGACCGCGGTCAACGTGTGGCAGTATCCTGGATTTAGGTCTCGGCGGCTGATTGATCTTCAGAATCCTCACCGTCTCAGAACCTGAAACCTGACTAGAGTGCCGATGTAAGCAAGCAGCTTGCTAAGAAGCCCGAGGTTGTCATGCCAAATTAGTTGAGTCCTCATCCAGGGTCCCGCAAGAGAATTGAGGGGCAGTGGTGCTTGTATTATGTTCTGCAACGTTACAAGGGCATGCAAGTTCCGCAACCTTTCGCTTTTCAAAAAAATACACTGTCTCTGGCCCCTTTTCTCCTCTCACTGCTATGACTCCAGTGTAGGACTGGAAGCTGTTGCAATTAGCTATTTGGGGTGCTATTTGAGGATACTTTGCTTTCTGCAACGCACTCCCGAGGCTCATGCAGGGAGCCGCGCGCGATCCGTGTCGGCCTTACTTTATGCCAGAAGACTAGTAGTGGTAGGGGTAGGGGTAGTGGTTGCCTGGTTCCACATTGGGATGCAATTCTAGCAAATAGTTTGGTAAGTTCCTTGTCAGCCTCTAGCGTAGTCACTAGAATATCAATCTCAATCTGGCATAAATGTGCCCAACTTGCCCAATGGCAGTATTGGAAACGAATAGCGGAAATGCAGCACAGGTAGCATTAGGGTGGTCGTGAGTGTGGTCTGGGCCGCAGCTGCAAAGGTAGTTGCGGCGGCCGCGCTTGCGATGA
Source organism: Symbiodinium pilosum (assembly GCA_905231905.1). Taxonomy (NCBI): domain Eukaryota; class Dinophyceae; order Suessiales; family Symbiodiniaceae; genus Symbiodinium; species Symbiodinium pilosum. The sequence goes on from CAJNIZ010007836.1 coordinate 14,931, forward strand.
GGATGGGCAGGGTTAAAGCAATGACATAAGTTTGTGGATGGTGACGAATGGCAGCACTATGTAACCCTAAAATCTGTCCACATGCTGCAATCCTCAAAGAAATATGTAATGGCTCAAGGAAACTCAGGCTGTGACCACAAGCAGTGCCCCCTCCGACAGCCAGAGTACCTGCAAATACACGGACCAGTGCTTTGTTGTCTTGAATTGAAAGAGCGCCTCCTTTAGAGTGCATGGATGGAAGTTCAGCTAGCTAGGAGGATGGGGCTCTCGGGATCTCGCGGACAGGGAAATTGCGAAACTGTAGGCCGGCTAGTTTCGGGACACCTCCTTTAACCTTTTTGAGTCATCCCGTTCTAGACATTCCGGGCACTTTTAAGGCACCAAGCGGCATACGGAAGGCAGCATGTTGGGCAAAAAGTGGGACCCCTACACGCTTTAGAAACGACCCATACAAACTTGCCACTAGATTGCTAGGGCCTTTTCTTCGGGAGAGCTGTGGCCTCCGGTATGCACTGGCAAGGCTTCAGAAAGGCCTGACCCCTACGTCCCAGACCTTCATCCTAAGCCGTACATCTTACACCATGTAAACCCTAAATCCCACACCTAAACCGATCTCAGCCGCACATCTTCAAACCGCGTGCTTCAAGGTTTAGGTCCAAAAGTCGCAGGAATTATTGACCCAAGGCACAGACTTTGACGGTGGTGAAAAGCACTGGCCCAAATTCAACCTTGAATATTTAGGGGGAATTTCTGCAGCTGAAAACACGCTGTCTGAGGTCGCTGCAGGCTGCGGGGCCTTTTCCATCAACAGTAGCGTACCAATGGTTGGTAGGGATCGAAGGAATGGAAAATGAGGATCTATAGGATGAGAAAAGGAGCTACTATACGGAACCATTCCTTCATTCCCTATTAACCTGGCCTCTCATCAACTTATAATACGAAGCATTAAAACGCAATGCTGCTACATATAATTTTCCGTCCTGGGCTTCAGTAGAAGAACACACAGCTTTCCAACAGTGACCCAGAAGCCACTGGCAAGGTAGCCTTAAGGGAGAAGGATGGTTTAAGGTACCAAATCCAATGAGACGAAGGTATTTGGGACCCAACGCCCCATTATTTAGGGACTCGAACCCGCAAACCCTACATGTCCGATATATCCCTAGATATCTCTAGCCATAGATATGCATATATATATATATATCTTTAATCAGTTTAGATTCACATCATTTAGGTACTTGGACCCTTAGAGCAGGAGGGGCTTGCGACCGCACCAAGTTGCTGGTGAGGTTTGCCGGTCCAACGTACCAATCGCCAGGCCTTGGGGCTAGGGCTTGGGGTGTAGTGATTGTTTTTGTTTGGGACCTTTTGTCCAAGTCCAAGGTCTTGCAGGTGTCTGCTAGGCACGGTCCTTGGGGTTCAGGGCTTGGAGCGTAGGGTTTAAGACTTTGGGCTTAGGGCTTTGGGGTTAGAGATTTGGGGTTTAGGGTTTGGCGTCTAGGGTACACTTGGGCTTCGGGCTGCTTATCGCCTAGTTTTCATTGTACTTATCACCCAATATTGAAAAATCCCCGAAGTAGCCTAGTATGGTTCGACTTGGGATATGAGTGCGATCATGTTTGGGGTATAGCACCCCAAACATCCACGTCAGTACGTCCATTGCGAAACGCTGGCGTTATCTATTATAGCAGCTATAATTAGAAGACTTGAGGACATTGCGTGCTTAAAACTTGGGTTCTCCCTACCTAGCCTGAGCTCGCCGAGGCAGTGTGTGTTTGTGTCGGTGAGTATTGCCACGTCATGTGCAAGGCTGCTGCGGTCCTCCTACACCGCCATCATCTTCATTTTTCCTCACCTTCACCAACATATAATCATCGCCATCGCCATCATCATGGTCGTCACCATCATCGGTAAATTGCCATCCATGGGCTCAGAGCAGTGTATGTCTGGCTGGGTGGTGTATGGGGCTAAGGGCGCCAGGGCTCGGCATCCATGCTTGGGATCATTTGTTTCGAGGCTAATGATTTGGCAGTTTAGGATTGTTCTTTGTGCAACTTGCTAGCCGGAGACAAGCAGGGAGGGAAAGACTCCGGAGTTGAAGACTCTGAACTCCGGGAGGCTATAGTCCCCCAAGTAGATAGAATCTAGCTTTGGGTATATTATAACCAGATCCGCATACACCCCATATTCTGTCTACTTAAGGGAGCCTATATAGGTCTATCTGACACCTTCTCTCCAGCTCTACAATTCCGGAAACATCAGGTCTGATCTGGAATTAAGCTTGCTTGTAGAAGTTTAATTTCTATGACAGCTAGTGTGCATCCAGCGGCCCTTGTAGCCAGTGCCGATACGGTATTCTAATGTGTGAACCCATTCTGTAGTAAGCCGAGCTAAGCCCCAAACCCCAAGCATTCGTTGAATTTGGCTTATGTCGGGAAGCAATTTTCGCTTGGGCTGCCACGGGATGACAAGCTTTCCGCCACCCGCCTCCGCAAGATCCGCCTAGGGCTGGGCAATTTCATCTGCTTGGGGTTGCCATGGTTTCCGCCACTGTAAATCTGATGTGGCTACCCTAAAGCCCTCCAGCACAGGTCCTTAACCCGAATTGCCATTTACAAGAGGGACAGGAAACCTCCTGGTTCGTCTTGCGGGGAACTCTCAAAAGGAGGGTCTTCTATGAACCCATGCCAAAAAAGTACGGTGCTTCTTACTGTGTAGGCCCAACCTTCTCTGGAAATAAAATATCATCTCATTCAACTCCCCAGATGACATGAACCCTAGGTCCTAAACTCGCACACTTTGCCGAGTGATCCGGCCAACGCATGGCGCAATGCCTTGGTGGCGGCCGTGAGCCTGCCCAGTGACCCAAAGGGTCCATGTAGGTATGTAGTACATACTTGGGCCCTAAGGAGTATATGGAAGCCCATTTGGAGCAGAAATATATATATATATACTTATATACACCATGTACCTACATGGGCCCTTTGCTTGAGCGAGAAGGATACATGACCCCAAATGCTCTAAGTCATGGGAATTGCAGCATTTCAGTCTAAAATGGCCAGAGGTTCATGGTATTAAGACCAGCTTGCTGGACTCGAGTTTGGGGTCTGAGAGGTGTAGGAACGCTTTTGGGGGAGCTGCTTGAAGATGTTTTTTCTAGTTTCTGGGCATGGCTCGCAGGCCCTGTTTTGTGGAACTTGCAGGCAGTAGCGTACCGTGTTGGGTGCTATGCTGAAAGGATCTGTCTGCATAAGCGGAGTGCGGAGTGAGCATATGGATGTGTATGCAGGCGTCACTCATCCACACCCCAGCTAAAAAGGAATCAAGTTTGAATGTTTGGGGCTTTAATCAATCATCCGTACCCCACCCAAAAAGGAATCAAGTTTAAATGTTTCAGGAATGCAGGACAGGGCAGCAGCCTCGAGCAAGCCACCTCGCCCTCACGACCAAATGCAATAGACTGTTTCTCGCCACTTTCCACAGCCCAAACAACGGCAAGGCATGTGAAAGTCTACACAGACTGAAGAAATCCCAGTCCAAACGTCCAGGGAATCCCCTAGATTAGAATCCTACGTATCCCAAGAGCCCAAGCGTGTCCCTGCAAGAAAACCAGGTGAATAGTGTGTTTGGTGGTTGAACAAAACAAGGTGCTCTACATTCGGAACCGTATTGACAAAACCACTCATGTGAGCTACAGTCAATATTTCCCATGTAGTGAATGGAAATGGGCCCTTATGGATGAATCTATTAGGAACTATGCCAAACTACAAGATGAACCCCAATGTCCACCTTTAATTGGTCCAACCTAGACCCTAAATCCCAAACCCTCAATTGATGTTTAGGGTTTAGGGTTTGGGGTAATCCTGAACCCTAAATCCTAATCCCCAAACCTGTGGCCCATTGATAATCTAATGTTGACAGTAGCTCATGTAGGAGGCGCGCCCCTCCGGTCCGGTCTCCGCGCCATAGTCCGTCAGTGAGACCTCTAGGCCTCAAGGGTTTACAGTTTGGGGTTTAAGGCTAGTAGCTCGGGCTTCTGCGCACAGGAATAAACAGGGGGATGTTGTTTATCCCAACCCCAAAATTCAGCCGTATTATTATAGTTTTAGGATCGGCCACTGAAATTCCTCTTCATCAAAAGGGGGTCAACTAAGTTTAGATTGCCAACCCTGCAGTTCACGTTGTGTTGCTGTAGGATGTTGCTTTGAGAGTTGTTGTTCCTGTCTTTCTGGGTATCTAAGGTTAAAACCATGGGCCCCTAGTATGGGCCCTTAACCCTCGGATCCTTATATACCTACTGTATACCCCATATGTACCCTTAAGGGTCCCTAGAATCCCCCTAAAAAGGTCTAAGGGCCCTTTTTAGGGGCCCATACTTCTACCCTTAGAGGGTACCTTTGGCGAGGCGGCCTGAAGCTAAACAGGCTTAGGGTTGGAGCCCCTGAGCTTTCGACACCCAGACTCTACCCGCCTATTAGCGAGCACGGAGCCGAGAAAACAGGGCCTGAAAAGCTGGCGACCATCCTTTTCAACTAAACCTATGTGGATTGCCGATCTATTTGCAGTGCCCTCTGTTTTCTCATATCCTCACAAATCCTTTGAACGACCACCAGAGATGCGAAACTCATCAAAACATTCTCCAAAACACTGGCATATTACACACAGTGGCGGAGCCTTTCGCCTTCTACACGCAAACCTATTACAAAATCCAACCGTGGAAGAAGCAAATCCCATACCACCCTACATCGCCGTCATCCTTCGCATGTCAGTGGTACTATGTTGTTACATGGCAAACCATCAAAGCCAGGTCAGCCGCCAGCATCCACCGAAGAATGAAGCTCACTAAGCTACTATTAAGTAGGGCGAGACCCTCTCTACAGTAAGGATCCTGCTTTTCCGATGTCTACAGGAGACTTCATGCTGAGAAACACCCTAAGCGCTAAACCCTAAACCCTAGCACAGGGCCTCTTGTTCCAGCGAGCACAAGTGCGAGACTGACCTGCAGGTTTCGGCTTTTCATTGTGCAATGCTGAATGCGGCAGTCGAAAGGGTTTAGGTGTAGGGTCTAGGGTCTAAACTCCGAGCATCCCCCTTCATACCCCCTATAGTTCTCCCCTGTATGACCCCCTAGACTATAGTGCATATGCACCAAACCCAACGGTAAATATATGTTATATGTATCCTATTAGGGGCATTGTAAGGCACATTTAAACCAAAATTAGGGCTGCGGCCGCTTTGGGACGATTTCTGCAGAAATCACGGACCACGATTTGGGGTGACGTCAGGCTTTGACAAAAGAGGGCTTCCCTTCCCAAAATTAGTAGTACTTTGTGGGGGGTCACCACAATAAGGATAGTCATATTTTGGGATCTACATGGGGTCCCCATGCTTTGGGTAACTACCACATAGGTAGGTTCCAACTTTGGTTTTAGCCATCCATCTTATGTGTCTGTACGCCGAGCATCCCAAGAGAGCATGAACATTAAAAGGCTGTAGAGATCCTTGGGGAGGTCAGATTGACCCTCAACCCTAAAACCTTAAAGCGCGTAGCTTGCAGTGTGTCTCTGACATAGACCTTGGAACCCTGATGAACGCATGTAGAACTTGAAAGCCAGTGGAACCCTTTTGGCAATCAGAATCACGGAATTTCTGAACCACATCTTGCGACACTTCTACTGGCACCCCAGGGCAATCCTCTGGAAGGTTCAGCCCGCAAAGAAGTTCAATCCTGTGTTTTTGAAATTCCCCACAGGAATCTTGAGAGCGCACTGGCCCCAACAAGGAACCAATATGACCCAGCATGTTCCTACACCATAGATCCTCCTTCTACTCTCTTTAATACCCTAATTTCCCACTTTTGGGAACTGGATACGCCTGTTCAAAGGCACAAGGAGGATCCTGGCTTGTAAAGCCTCATATACCATGCGATTTCTCTGGCCTTTGGTTAGCTAGGAATGAAGGAATGGATCATGATAAAAACTGGTCCCTATATAACCCATTATAATACTTTCCATTCTCTTTTCCATTCCTTCATTCCCAGCTAATCAAAGGCCAATTCTGTGTAGGATCCTCGCAGGGACACGTTCTCAAGAAAGACAAAACAGGCTTGCACTGAGTAGGTCCCTGAGGATCCCTTTCATATTCCTATGGGTTTAGGACTTAGGGCTTAGCATTTAGGGTGTAGGGTTTGATAGGGTTTAGGGTCTAGGGATAGAAGTCGGCTAGCGCTACTCATGCTCCCCATTCAGTTCCAGCCGTGCCTCGCAATATTCCTACCCCTAGCCCCTAAACCCATACGCGGTTTAGGGCTTAGGGCTTAGGGTTTAAGGTGTAGGCCAAATTCCATTTTCTTTTCCATCGCCCTAACACATCCGGCCTTGAAACACCTAAATTGCACGGCAGCCTATTTTTCCTTTCCACCAAAAAACCCAGCCTCAAGCAGTTGCCACCTGTGGCGGCCCCTCGTGCACATCGCCAAACGGCCCTGCAGGAGAAACTTCAAAACATTGCCAACCCAAAGAGTCGATGTATAGAAATATAGCATAGGGTTTAGGATTTGGGGTTTTGGGTTTGAACTTGAACTAACTAAGTGATGACAATTAAGCTTAAGTTCCTTAACCGCAACCTAGTCAAATGAGGCTTTTGGGAACCCTAACCCCCGCCCCTTTGAAACAAGGACCCTAGGAGTATCATATGATTCTTATAGGGTCTAAGCTGTGGTTCCCCAGCCCCCTAAATCCTAAAACCCTAAACCCTAAACCTCTACACCCTAAGCAACAAGGTGCAGAGGACTTCGAAGCCGCAGGAATGGGATGTGTTTAGGGCTTCTGGGTTGACAGTGCGGGGTCAAGACATATCCTACATGCGGAGACCATCGACGCTAAGACCTATAAACCCTGCGCCATAAAGTAGGAATGGACATATATTCTTCTCCATGAGCCCTACACCCTTACATATAGACGGTCTTGAAACAAGGACCTGACATCGCATTTTTGGGATCTGACGCAGAAGACATAGAACTGCAATGCAAATTGCATCAAGAAATAGCGAGACCGGGATACGATTTGAGTTTTTACTGTTTAGGAAAGCGGTCCGCAAAGGAGAATACTCCTAAACCCTAAACCCTAAACCTTTGGTCACGCTTGGCTTGAGATGCCCACGTCCCTAGTTTGGAGTACAGCCCAGAAAAGAAGTATAGACTTTTTAGGTATAAGGCGTTATAATAAGAACCTAGGAACCAAAAACGTATGAAAGTGTAGTACTCCAATATTGGGACTTGTAAGGTCGAATTTTGGAAGACCCTGCGACATGACTGGTACATCGGCTGTTTCACCCAGCTTTTCCTTGTGTACTCCGCAGCAATCCCAAGCAAACCCAATGTTTCTCCTGCTGCTGGACCAGCTTTTGTGTTTGGACGCAAGAAGGCAGAATACGGTACCTGTAGTTTCCACACGTAGGGGGCCCCCATCTAGACCCTTACAGTGACTCCCCCAAACAAGGACCCGTAATGTTTTGGAAAGCTCCAGGCTGTGGATGCAGGACATGCTGTCTCATGAAACCTACGCTGCCACAAACTCCTGAGTTTAAGGGTAGGGGCTATAGATGGCTGTACTTGGAGGGTCAGGGGGATTTAATAACTAGGTTAATAATGGGGATAATTGGGGTTACTATATGGGTTATAAGGGTTATTAACCTACTTACTAAGTCCCCCTGACCCTCCAAGCTGGGGGTTAATTGCAGCTAGCTTGGGGGCTTCAATTGATGACTCTGAGACTCAGGCGATCAGTCATGAAAACTTGCACGGCACCCACTCGGAAAGCGGGGGTCAGCAATGTGTAGCACCGCTTACTCCAAATCTGAACTAATTACTGAAGGCTGCCACTAAACCCTTGGCCGAGTTGAATTGCAGGTAACTTCCCTAGAACCTACTAAACCCAAAGCTCTAAGCCCCAAACTCTAAACCTTAAATCTTAAACCAGATATCAAGCTTGAAGTTGCGTGGGTCAGGGAAGCGTCAGGCTTCCGGCTACGTTGGCTTGAGCTGTTGTGTCCAGTTGCCGCTCTGTCGTCCCCTTAAGCAGATAGGAAATGGGGTGTATCGAGAGCGTGTTGTGGGCACATCCATGCTAACTTCTGCTGTCAGGTGCTGCGATCTAGGGTGCAGTCACTGCAGCTTTGGGGTTTGGCGCCGATGGTGTCAGAAATGCCGTGCGTACAAGAATCTGCAGAGAGTTGATAAGATTATTCGCTTGGTTGATTAGGTTCTAAGCTGTCTGACAGTTGCAAACGGCAAGTTGCGAGCCCAAAGTAGCGCGCAAATGTGAGCAACAGTCAGATGCAGAGAGCGAGAGCTTGAGAGCGACGCAATTGCCGCCATTACCTCTTGCCGGTCGGGAATCCCTAAACCCTAAACGCTAAACTCTAAACCCCAGAAGGGGCACGGTACGAGTTTGAAAGGGCTAATGGGCCGCCGAAATGCTTTCCACCAGTGCCTAGTCTTAACTTTTTTAACACGAAAGAAATCTGGCCTCAAGCTGCAAACCGTTTAGTGCTTAGTGTTTGGGGCTTTTGATTTAGGGCTTAGGGCTTACAGGGATTAGGGCTTATAATAGGGTCTCGTGAAACTTGGCTTGATGCATCGTTCTCTACCTGGCATATAGACTAGTTTCCCCCACACTAGGGGACCCCAATATAAACCCGAAAATACTATACTCCTTTGTACAAGGACTCCCCCAAAATTGTACCCCTAATACTGGGAACCCTGAACCCTAAATAGTAGCTTCCATTTCCTTTTCCATCATCCCCTTTAAAAGGCACCCCTAATTTTATCAAAACCCCTTGTGCCCCGAAGCCTAAGTCCTAAAACCTAAACCTTAATTTTGGCCCAGATTTAGGGTTTTGGGTTGTACCCTGGCCCCAGGACGTACGGCTTGAGGGACCCTTCAAGACTCTGGAAAGATGGATGTACAAGCAAGCGGTACTGTCTCTAAGAAAGCCAAAGTCTCCCAGATAGTCCCTCAAAGCATAATTTGCACTTATCACCCACTTATCAGCCAACTTACACCCACAATTTGGTCATGATTGGGTTATAGCTACAGTTATAGGTCGGTCCAGCTATAACTGCCCTGAACCTCTAAGTAGTATACTTATACGACGAATCCAGGGACCCCGCAATATAGGTAATTATTCCGACCTTTACAGCCTTTACATTACTCCTGCCCGGCCTTTTGCGCTTACGAAGCATGCGGTCCTCACAGCTTCATCAAGAGCCGAAACCATGTTGAAGGCTCATCCCTCGCCACATCCCGGTAGTGGTGTTTTGGTGGTGGAACCAAGTAAAGCTATACTACTGCCATTGAAGACAAGGAGGATATAATCTTACTGTAGATCGGGAACTGCAAGTATCTAGAGAGAAAGAACGTTACTCGTCTGAACATGTCATTGCTCGTAGGGGGCAGCAGTCAAGCCCAAACAAATCCCGGTACTGTCATGGAGCTCTGAGATATCGAGTGGTTCCCGGATTGGGAGGCAACTGTTGCTGGGCGTCAGCGCCTCAATACTTAGAGTATGCCGGACTAGAAACGCAGACAATGCACCTATGGAACAACATCATGCATAAGGAGCAATCCTTCATCCCATTCACAGAGTCACCACTACCCCTTTCAATTATCTCAGCTCCTTGTCGAATCCTACGTGTTGTGGGCAGCGCTTTGATTAAAATTGGAAGCGAATGGTCTAGCTGCACATGTTCCCGTATTGAAGCCGCTAAAGCTTCTGGAGAGGAGTTCGGCAGAGAAAGCCGCGTATTGCAGGCACCCAGCAATCGCAAACGCGAATAATCAGGATCACGCATCTGGAGGACTATGGTGACATCATATTGAGATGACCCTTGTGCAAAATTGGCTCAATCCTGTAGGAACTATCTGGACCCAAAAACAGAGCAAACAAATGCTCCTAAACCCATACAACTACGGACCATTGTTCTACAATTGCTTGGTTCAGGTCGTGCAGGTTTGAAAGAACTGAACATTTTGCGCATTGGGTGCCTTATCGTTCTGCGTGAACTGCAGGTGAGACACACGCACCCTCCTGAGCCTGACCTTTTCGTCAAGGACTTTAGGGGCTTACAGATTTGATTTTAGCAGTTTTAAAGTAGGTACATATATACAAGCAGTATACAATGGAATAAGACTACAATGGGATAGTGGGATTTCAAGGTTGTGGCCTTGGAGTTTGAAGGTTACTTCCAGGTTCATGGGGCTTAGTAACACGTACAACTGGAGTTGCAACCCTATTGATAATTGGTGGAGCTGCTCAAGCCTACCTACCCCCTAAGCCCTAAGTCCATTGCTCTTAAACCTGAACTCTAAGCCTCTAAGCCCTACACCCTGAACACTAAGCCCCCTATACATCCTAAGCCCTAATGAGAACATCCTGAACCGTATTCCCTAAACCCTAAACCCTATACCCTAAATCCTACACCCTAAATCCTATACATCCCAAACCCTGAACCCTAACCCTATACATCCTAAACCCTAAACCCTATATCCTATACATCCTAAACCCTAAACCCTATACATCCTAAACCCGAAACCCTATACCCTATATATCCTAAACCCTAAACCCTATACATCCTGAACCCTAAGCCATGCTCAGAAGGAGTTCGGTGCAAGGCGTCCAGGAGCGGAGAGCTGTGGTGCCTTGGGGCCAAGAGATCTTTGCGCTTCGCGATTTAGGGTTCAGGATTTAAGGTTTAGGGTTTAGGGGTTTAGGGTTCAGGGTTTAGGGTTTTATTAGGGTTTTAGAGTTTAGGATGTATAGGGTGTCGGATTTAGGATCTAGGTTTTCATAGGATTTGGGATGTAGGTTTTTGTGGGATCTGGGTTTTAGGTTTTTGTATGGGATTTAGGAATGATGTTTTTGTGGGTGTCTACGGGCCCCAGGATTACGGGTCTATTCAGGGGCCAAAGATGTTTGTCCTTTGTTCGCTATCCATCTTAACCCCCCAGTGGTCATGGCATTTTCCAATGCAGTTGTCTTCTTTTTTGGATGGAGGGGTTTAGGGTTTAGCTTCGGTGAGATTGGGGCTTAGGGTGCTCCTAAACCCTGCACCCCGTAAACCCTCAACCCTAAACCCCAAGATGCAGGACTTGGGGACTGGTATAAGGTTTGGGATTACTTGGAATGTTCATGGGAATTAGTAACTGCTTGTTACTATGGCTTGGGGTTACGATTGAGGGCGATTTAGTAACTACTTTTCATTGGGGTTCTAACCTACTTGGAGTTGGGTTAACCCCGGCACGACCAGTCAGGGGGATCATCAGTATGTTTATTACCCCATGTGCTTACTTCGTCCGATGAACCTCCAACTAGGGCTTAGGCTCATTGAAGCCTCGGGCTAGGGATTTTGCCTGTAAATACATGTTGTGTAGTGCTTTAGTTTTGTCGGACCTTTTCCACGGGTTTGGGGTTTAGGGTTTGGGTGTCTGAGCACGTTAGGGCCTCATGAGGCCACGAACTTACGGGAATGCAGGGCTACAGACTTTTCAGATTGAACGCTTCAGGGCTCAGGCTCATGGCTTTGAACTGCGTTTGGACTTCAAGGCTAATGGTCGAGGACTTAGAGCGCAGAGTCCACAAAAACGAGGAATTGCACAATTTGCACTAGGGGATGGTTTTTTACCCTGAGCAATCCATGGTGGTAGGCTTATACAAGGAATGAGGTAGTAACCCTAAATCCTAAAGACTTAACTAAGGTAGATAGCCTTGGACATGCAGACCGGAAGACTGTCCCAGGTTTAGGCTTGAGGGTTTAAGGTGAAAGTAAGGCTTTAGGGTCTAGGCTCGACCAGTTAATGTTGACTACTATACTATACTTCGGGGTTCGAGGTTTAGGGTTTAGGGTCTACGTGCCAACAGTGGCCACAACTTGCACTGGGAACTACCCTATATTGTACACTTAAAGAGAACCTGAAGTAGGTAACTCTCAACCCTAAGCCCTAAACCCGAACCCCTAAGCCCTAAACCCGAAACCCTAAGCCCTAAACCCTATAAGCCCTAAGCCCTAAGCCCTACACCCTAAACCCCAAACCCTAAAAAGCAAGGCTGGTTCCAGGTGGTGATGTACACAAGGCATTAATCATCGCACCGTCCTGAAGCCCCGGTTTAGGGTTTGGGGTTTAGGGTCTATGGCCAGTCTAGGGTTTAGGGTTTAGGGTTTAAGGTTTATAGGGTTTAGGGTGTAGGGTGCTGAACCCCTGTACCTCTGAAAAACTCCTGGCATCCCCGCGCGTAAACCCTAAGCCCTAAACCAATATTAAGCCCGAAAAGCCCTCAACCAGGGGACTTTGAGCCTAAAGCCGTGATTGATTGGGGTTTAGTGTCTAAGGTTTTAGCTTTCAGGTTTAGGGTTTAAGGTTTAGGGTGTAGGGTTGAGGGTCTTCTGGTTTAGGGTTCAAGGTTTAAGCTTTAGGGCGAATGCAACACCAAGCTCGGTACTCCAGACTTGCTAACCTCGGGTCGCAGCGGATACTCCTAAGAGCATCGGAACGGTCATGTAAGGCTTATGGATCGAGGGCGTAGGGTTTTAGGGTGTAGGGTTTGAGGAGCTTCTCAAAAGGGAGTTGCCATGTAGAGGCCTTCCAGTAGACTCGATTCATGAGCTTAGGCCATGGGAGGAGCTTAGACTTTGGAAGCTTCAAGTAAAAATGGTCGGCCCTTCTCTTAGGGACAATCCAAGGGATCACTACGCATCTGAAGTGGTGATGTCTTGGAAGCTATACAGTTAAGCGGTTGACCACGTGGGATGGAGGCTGCATGGTCTTTTCTGGGTTCCTGGCTGCTGGTTAAGCCTCTTGGGAGTGAAGGGAAGAAGCGGATGGGGAGGAGTAATCTGAACACCGTCTGCCATGAATTCTGCATAGGAATTATATGGTGGCTGCTTGGTACCTTTGAACACACTAAACCCTAAACCCTAATCCTAAACCTCCGAAGTTCGGTAGGTCCAGCAGAATCCAGCACTGAAGCCCTAAGCACCAGACAACCCCCTTGACCAAGGAAGCCCAATACCCCTTACTTGAGGAATATTCCTCAAATCATACTAGGGGTCCTAGCGCCACTAAAGAATCCTGGTCTCTCTGGGAAATTCTGCTCTCGATTCTTTATACCCCTACATTTTCATATAAACCCCTACATATCCCTATATATCCCTACATATCTCTACGTATCCCTACTCTCTCTCTCTCTTTCTCTCTCTCTCTCTCTATATATATATATCATATATATATACATATATATATATATACTCGTGCCATATCTACTTATTGATAGATCCTTATATGCCCCTATGTATCCCTACGTATCCCTATATATCCCTACAAAACCCTTTCCCCCATATATCCTTATTCGCCCCTATATATGCATTCATATACCGTTGTATATCCCTACATATCCTTCTACCCCTAGAATATCTAAGTGCTCCTGGAGATAGAAGGGGCTGGTGTCGAGGCCATCAGCCGCCTGTGCAGAGGTTTGGGGGTGAAGGGTTCAGGGCGCGGGTTCCGGTTCAGGATTCAGGGTCTAGGTTCAGGGTTTAGAGCTTTAGGATGCGGGGTTGAGAACTCAGGGCTTAGTGTTTCGGGTTTTGGGCCCAGGGTTTAGCGTGTGGGGGCTTACATCACCGCAGTAGAGTTTACCTAACAGAAGCGACAGACCCATCCAAAGACTATCATGGCGTACGGCTTTAGCTTGCACCTGGTAACCATCAAAAAAAAAGCTCCCCAAAAAAAGCAACAGTTCTGAATCCTTCCAAAGCATGTCTTGGACCAAAGCAAAGCACGGCGAAACTTGTACAATGAAGTCTTTCATTTGCACATGTGCTATAGTCTAAACTCCTAGCATCCTCCTTAATAGGCTCTATGATAGTCCCCTATATAATCCCCTATATATCCCACTTTAAGGAGTTTAGACTATCATTCACATGTGCAAGTGAAGTGCCCGGAGGGGGGAGGGTCGCAACTATCGTGTTAGATTGAAATTTTATGGTCTGGCTCTCAAAGGGGCCCATAATTTCGGTTAAGCTCAGTAAGATGTAGCTCATCTAAGCCCTATAGCCTTTAAGCCCTGCAAGTCGCAGGAGGATCACTGCTTCAGCTGAGCAAAGCGCGAAAACCATCAAAAGGGATTTCAAATCATGTCCGGACAGTATGATATTGCAAGTATGATATTGCAACCAGCACGAACTTCAGCTACGTTAGCGCAACCCCGAACCCTAAATATCAGGTACGGGTAGGACCGCAGCCCACACCTGTGTCGCAGATGTCTCGTCCACCTTCTCAGTGGCCGCCTGGGATGGTTTTCCGAAGCTCTAAACAAAACGCGTACAGGGTTTAGGGTCTAGGGGTTTAGGGTTTAGGGGATTAGGGGTTTAGTTTAGGGTTTAGGGGGTTGAAGGTGTAGGATGAAAGCGTACAAGTACCTAAATGGGAAAGAAAAAATACAGACCCCAATGTACCCATGTAGGAATCCCTACTGTATTCCCCATATGGTAGCTTTCCGAAAATAAGGGGAACCCAATAGAGGCCTCATAATACTGTAAAACATATTATAGGGAACCCCAGAAAAGTACCCCTAATATTGGGAAACCCCCATTTCAAGAATTCATATTTAAGTAGGCCTTCGAGTTTAGGGTCCTGTGGCTTTGCCCTGAGGTTCAAAGGCTTTAGCATTGAGGGCGTTTAGGGTTTAGGGCCTGGAGTCTACATCAATCAGAGAAAGTATTGCTTTACAATTTCCATGCCAGGCTTTTTCCCCAAATACCAGATAAGTGACGAAGACGGTGACCCAGAATCACCATAAGAGTTTCACGTTTAGGGTTTAGGGTTTAGTTGGTGGATGGGGGAGAGAGTCTGCCGGACATTTTTGGCTAGGAGCTCTACATCAGCGCATGAGACGCCGTCTCTGTGCTTAGCGACCTTAGGGCCATGTCCTCCCTGTGGACGACGAAAAGGGTACCGTAGCTGAAGGGGAAAGATCTCTTGGGTCAACCATTAACGCCACATAAAATCTCCAGACTGCAAAGCCTCCAAACGAACCAAGCCCTACGTTTTAAGTCCTAAAAACTAATCCCATCCTCTACTAATGATAAGACATAAAAACAAGACAAGAACTTCTGCCAATGTAAGCTATTTCAACAAATAGCACTAGGGCGGGCTCAACCTGCGGAATCTCATGGCTGTCAAACGCTTTTCTTGTAAGTATTCTAATATCGTGCATCTTGTAAAAGAACCTGAGTGATAAACTATTGCAGCCCTCCCCCTAAACTTCAAACCCCCGAACCCTGCTAATATGCCCCACATATTTATAATTAGAACACCGCACTGGGGATATTAAATATTCCGGGGCTGGGGCCTTGTACTTTTAATGTTAGGGGGAAGGAATTATAATCCCCTTAAGTAGATAGAATATGGCTTTGGGTATATTATAATAAGATCCCCATATACCCTATATTCTATCTACTTGAGGGGCTCTATAACCCTGACTCCTACCAAGCTCACCCTAAACCCTAAACCCTAAACCCTAAACCCTATACCCTAAGCATCCATTGAGCAAGCTCCCTGTCCCTGCCTCTTCAGGCGTCTCCTGGGGCGCTGTAAGATGGCAGGGCAATTTCAGCACGCTTCCTTGGAAGTGAGCTGAGGCTTTTGATTCAAGGCTTAATAAGGCTTTGGGATTCCTCAATGGTTTGGAGTGTGGAACTTATGGGGCTTAAGCTTTAGGAATTTTGAGGGTTTAGGTCTGAGGGGTCAGACAGAAGCCTTGGCTTCGCTTCTGATCTTCAAGCACAGGTGAGTAGCGTTTTTTTGGTGGTTGAACCTAGTAAGATTATATTCCTTATAGAAATACTTTATCCCAAAAGAAGGATATAATCGTGCTCTATAATGGGTACCATAGTATCCCCAAAAAAAAATACCACTCAGGTTAGGGTTTAGGATTGACTTCGAATAGTCTAGCCACTTGGAGATTACATAGTAAGTCGTCATAAAGTTGCCTTTTTGGCCTTTGTACCCCTCCCCCCTCCACCTGTTAGGAGCCATATTTCAATGTAAAGCAAAAAAACAATGCGGTTTTGGCACCCCGCCACATTCGAGACCCCCATGAGTTCAGGCATAAGGCATGAGCACGAGACTGATCAACCCCTAATACATTGGGAGGACCCCCGACCCT
>CAJNIZ010007836.1:68062-87276 GCA_905231905.1 Symbiodinium pilosum
GAGTTTGAGGCTTGGGGTTTAGGGTTTAGGAAGTTTAGGACTTACAGTTTAGGTTTAAGGTTTAGGGTTTAGGTTTTAGGGTGTAGGGTTTAGGTCTACCTTTGACACCATGATTCAGAGGCTTTGGCGGCGCAGGGCTTAACAAGAAGTGCAGGTGTTAGGTTGATGACCTTATAGTTGATCATTACCTTGGGAGACTTTGGTATTGAAAGCTGAAAGTATATAGAGGCCATGCAGGAGCTTTGGTGTCCACCGTAACTCAGGCACATCTCGGTGCTCGTCTACCTAGAATTCAGCACCAATGGCTCAACTAAATGAGGCAACGAACGTTAACCCCAACCTCCAAACTAAAGCCTAGTCCGAAAAAATAATGTCATATTGCAGAGCCTTCATGTCACATGCTAATTGAGAGTATTCCGCCCTTCCAAATGTTAATATACAGCTTGCTATTGTTAGAGCACGTTGAACAAGAAACACCAGTGGGAGCGCAGGTCAGAGCTTCAGGGGAGGTACTTTATTTTTTTAACCCGAAAGCCGAAAAACAGGAGTTCCCACTAAGCCGTACTGCAGGGTTTGAAGAATTCGCAAAAAAAGTTTCACCAATAAAAGCAAGCTAAAAATCCATGCCATTCATGAACTGTACGAGGAAAAGTCTCAGTACAACTTCGTCCGGATTCGTCCTTCGGGGGTGAAAGGTTGCCATTTAACTTAAGCCCCAAAACCTAAACCCTAAACGGTTAAGGGTTGAGCGTTTACCCTATAAACCCTAAACCCGAAAAAAGTAAACCTGAAACCCTAAGACGCGTCAAGACGATTCCTGAGAATGCCGGATCTCTTGGGGCGGGGCTGGCTGGTCAAAAAAGATCACATCGCCTTGATGGAGGCCGAAGTATTGATTGGCCTGAGGGCTTAGGGCTTAGGGTTTAGGGCTTAGGGCTGAATGTGGATTTCGGCCTCAGGGTTTCGAATGACATCGCCTTGATGGAGGCCGAAGTATTGATTGGCATGAATGTGAGCTACGGACTAGAGTTAGGTTGGGGGGACGTATAGCGGAATATCTAGGGTCGTACGGTGGGACAGATTAATGACTATGATTACTAGACCTTTAGCCCAGGGCTCATGTGGATTTCAGGCTCAGGGATTTCCCATTGGGGGCGTTTAGCGTGTCGGATTATGGGATGTGGTATTCAGGGCTCTTGTGGAAAAACGGGTTTGAGGATTCCGGGTTGTAGCACACTTTTCTCCAGCCTGCATGAGCCGCCGTCTCCAGCAAGGCAGGCAAAAAAACATGATTTCACTTCATGTCGGGTGTATAATAAAGACTAGTAGTCCAAACTAATTGTGATAGCTGCATTACTAGGAACAGTAAAGACACTACAAATGCTAATAGCAATAAACAAAATGGTAATTAGGGCTTTGCCGCTAACTGAACCCTAAGCCATCCTAAACCTCCAGCCTCCTGAATCCTACACTCTTGACTCATGCTTAGATGTCATTCTGTCAACCCTAATCCCTAAACCCTGACCCTAAACTCTAAACCCTAAGCTCCAAATCCTAGACCCTAATACCTGAAGCGAGGAACCTCAAAGTGCTCGAACACGGCACGGTGGGTGAGCCGAGAGGTCATTACCAGAACCTCGGCTTTGGCTTTGAGGTCTACACCCCAAAAGAATGTAGAATAATTGCCTTTTGGGCTTTTGTTAGGTGTTTGGGGCTATTATTTTACCTAGTTTTCGGGTTCAGGTAGGGTTTAGCAGGCTTAGGGCTTAGGGTATAGGGTCTAGTGTTTCGGGCTTAGGGCTTCAATCTAAGCCTCAACCATGTATTTGCAGGTTGGCCATGGCAAATTGTTCAGTATGGTCACGAATGGGATAGCAGGAGCTATGACTGCCCTAGACCCTGAAACCTGAACCCTTCATCCGTCCGATCATCACACTCCCGCACACCCCAAATTCGACACATGGTCAAACTGCCTAGCTTCTTTAGTCAAGGGGGTCTTGAGAGCACCCAGCACGCACTACTTGTGCTCACAGATATACACATACGTGTATGTACAGAACACACAACTTTGATCACCCCAAGACCGCATATTCATGGTTCAAGCTCGTAATTGCATTGCTCTTTGGGGTGGCAGTCTGAATGAGAAGGACCTGGTGGATGATTGTCGAATGTCTGCGGTACTTGCTAGGCCAGCGGAACTGAGCAAGCAGGAAAAAAACAGTGATTTACCCAATGTGTTTTTCTCTCTTTTGGGTTCAGGCATACATCTACATGTAAAACGTTCTTCGATAAAAATCCAGTGAAGGTTCAGTTCACCAGAACTGGAACCGCAAGCTAGGAATCCTCAACACAGAACCCGTTGGTGCCTTGGGTTTAGGGTTAAGGGTGACAACCATTCACTCAAAGCCCTTCAACCTTTGCAAATGTCAACCTGGTTTTGAATCAGGCTATCCATTGAGCCAATGCCGCAGAAACTTTGGAGCCTGCATCCCCTACAGCGGCCTAGTTAAATAGTATACGCACTAACGGATTGTTGGGCAACAATGTTGGCAAGTACTCAGTCTTCTACATAAGGCCTCCACAGCTCCGGGCTCGTAAGATTCGTCCGATAACAGACTTGCTTCAGCCATTCACTCCCGTCCCACTGTTGACAAGCAAACTCCGCCCCCCCACCGAAGAATCAAGGATTCTCAACTAAACACTCACGTGAAATGATGGGAAGTGGATGGCGGGAAATTGACACCGTCACAGTGTGTAGGTTTTGCTAATTCGCGCAAGATTTCCTGAAGCCAACTGACATCGAAACTCTTCTACGAGGCGAGGGTCAGGTATCGCAACTCGTTTCGCAGCCCGTCGGTCCTCGTTAAAGCATGTGGCAGCTTCCCAAAACTAGGGGTCCCGATATGAGGGGATTCTCATATGGGCACTTTCTTGAGGACATGTTTGGGAAATACTGATGTTGGCTCAGAGGTTAGAACTTGCAGATTAGGATCTGGGAGTCAGGGCTGACGGCTGTGAGCTTAGCAATGAGGGTTTAGGGTTTAGGGTTCAGGGTTTAGGGTCAGACATGAGGGTTTGGGGGGATGAAGGCCTAGAGGTTAAGGATATTTTCTTTCGAAAATAAGTACTGTAGGATGTTAATGCTGAGAAGAGATAACTGCGCTTAGGGCGGTGAGGAAAAAGCGCGGTTTTTCGACCTGTTTGGAGAATAATGGCTTGCATACAGTTTTTTTCAACGCAAAGCCCGCAGGGTTGTAGACAGCACGCAAAGCTTTGCAACTAGGTTTTGATTGCGAAGGTGCAGAGCCAAGTCGTGTGCGTTTGGGGCGACTGTGTAACAGGACAGTTTGAGAGGAAAGTTGTACAAGCAGGCACTCAGCGTTTAGGGTGCACGAGGGGGCATCTAGAGATTCTGGAAGAGATTGGGAAGCAGGCAAACCTTACCCACATGCCAACTGATTGAATGGGCTTTGAGGTCTATTTGGGCTGCAGCGCATTCTCAACATCTTACCGAAGGAGTTGAGGGTCCAGGTTAATTAAGCTGACCCTAAACGCATGGAAGGTCCGATAGCCCAAGGTGGTTCGTTACCAGCCTCCACTCTCTTCGAAATTGCTTTGCTGCTAGCAGTTCTTTCCTGTAGCCTGATTCTGATTGTGATCAAGGGGTGCTTGGATACCTAACTGTGCACCTACCCTAAGGCTCTGGGACCCTCAACCCCAGCCCCCAAAGCCCAAAGCTTACCCCAGAAAGCCCCCAATAGCTCTAGGAGCCTTAGGGTAGTACACGTCGCAGAAGGCTCCCTTGCGCTTCTCAGCTTGGAGTGGCCCCAGGAAAAAGGTCAAAGCCAATGGTTCCTGATGCCTTCAGAGAACACATCGCAACAAGAAGCCGCCACATGGAAGTAGTGTCCGGCTCCCAAAACAACCTCTCCTGGTGATGCGTTGCATTTCTTGCAAAAAACCATCGACCTTGAACCTATGCAGGGTGCCCGGATCTCACCCCAAATCCGGGAAAGAGAGATGTGCTTACCAATGAACAAACCTGTTAACTATGCTCTGCTAGTGATCACTAGCACCTGCAATGCTAGTCGAAAATTCGGGTGCTGTGGATAAACCCGGACACTTTCTGTGACGCTGCCTACCCCGGAGTAAGCCTTGAACGGGCTCCATATGCCCACCTAAATCCCAACCCCTAGAGTTTAGGGCTTTTATAGTTTAAGGATTTAGGGTTCAGGGCCCTGCGGATCCTTGAATCCAACGCCCTACTTGCCGTCCTTGCCCTTGTCCTTGCCAAGCCTGCCCTCAGCAGCCTAATACCGGGTCTTGAACAATTACCAATATAGTTTGGAGATATAGAGGCATCCTGTACTATACTTGTGCAAGGAATCAAGGACGCTTCTAAGACTATTGGTAACTGTTCCCTAAACCCAAAACCCTAAATCCTAACCCTAAACCCTAAATAGTCCCCCTTCAAGGTACCATAATATTGGTGACTATTTAGGCTTCTTCACGATGCCCCAGAGGCTGCCGGCATAACTTGGGAGATCAGAGACCCACCCTAACCGGCCTCCCCGTTTAGGGCTTAGGGCTTCAGGGGTTTAGGGTTCAGGGGTTTAGGGTTTAGGGGTTTAGGGTTTAGGGTTCGGGGGCTTAGGGTTTAGGGTTTAGGGGTTTAGGGGTTAGGGTTTAAGGCTTAGGGTTTGTTACTATTACTTAGGGCTTGGGGGGCAGATTTTCGAGCTTACAATTTGGAAATTTTGGAATATGACATGTTTGGGAACCCTAAGTACTGGTGAGTTCATATTGGCGTGAAAGTTTAGGGTTAAGGGTTTAGGGTTTAGGGCACGGCACCTCCTCTGGTTGTGACGGCCGATGCCACTTCCCTGCGTCTTTGGGAATATCTCTGAAAATTGAACTGAATACCAGCAACACACCCTGAATCCTAAACAAAAACCCTCTTACTGCCTCTCACCCTAAATCCTTCACCCCTGCAGCCCTGAAACTCTGAACCCTTGTGGCGCCGGTGTTGAGGAAATCTTAGAACCCTTGAATGGCAAGCCCCCTAAACCATCAAAAGACCCTGAGCCAGAATTTTGGTACTCCCTGAGCCCCCCAAACCCTCCTCTGTTCGGCAGAGCATGGCCACTCGACGCACTCGTTCGCAAAGTAGCCTCGGGGCGGCGGCTACGGACTAGGATTTGGGCTTTAAGGTTTAGGTTTTTGGGCGAAGGATTTAGGGTTTAAGGTGTGGGTTAGTAAGGCTCAGAGTAAGGCTCAAGACTTACTTGGAGGTTCACACGTGGATATACCCGGGGCTACAGACCGGCAGAAGCATACTTTTAGCAGCTTCCATTTGAGTCAAAGTATGCATAAGCCTACGTCTAGGTACCCATCCGCTTCCGGTAGGGAATACTGCTGAAGATCACAGTGTCGGTGGTTCTCAAAGTTTGGGGGGCTGCTCCAGGCAGCGGATTTGTACATGGGCATTGTGGTATGAGGCTACAGAAGATGGAACTGCTGCTTCTTGATGTTGAGCTGACGACATTTCTCCCCTTTACCTTTGAGCTACAGTCAATATTAAATACCAGTAGATTATTCCTGGGCATGGGTTCCTCCTTGGTCCCTTGGTAACCCGAATACTGACAGTGGCTCAACCTAGCTGCTTGGCGTTTCATCATGCGACCAAAGGTGACCAAACAGCGCGGAGCCCCTCACAGTTCCCCAGAATTGCGTAGGTGGATGCAATTTTTGTCTCTAGGAAGGTTCCAGACATAGGGGGATCCCAATATAGACCCCAACATGCTATTATCCTTCGAAGAGGAACGCCCAAAAGGACGTCTAATTTTGGAAAGCCCCACTTTGCGCGCCACTATTCTTACTTGTCTGGTGTCAAGAGCACATTATGGCGTTGTGCAACCGCCATATGGGAAAAGTATCTGGAAGTGTTTTCGGTGCCGAACCAACTCAGTAGTGTTCTCTACTGGCTGGGCCTAGCAACATTATGTTGCACTTATATTCCGGATGCAAAATACTATACCCCAAAAGGAGGATACAATCTTACTCTATATTGGGTACCTGCCTTTACTGAAACCTTTTTTCTCCCCACTGGGCTTCAACCCCACGGGGGCTTCCGCTTTTTGAGGGTTTTGCAATTTTGAAAATCCCACGTGTGGACGCCTGAGGTTTTCTCCTTCACTTACAAAAGCTATAGAATAAGACTATGATCTTAGGCTCCTTTGGGGGCTATAGTATTGCAATTGCAAACTACTCATATTAAAGAAGTTTTTGAACAAAGAGTGTCAGACCATATCCAACATAGAAACATGCAGATCTCCTGAAAACAGCAAGAACTATCTCCTAAGCCTGCACGAACTAAGATGCTGGTCTAGAGCCTGCCTTTGCTCAGGGTCTAGGGCTTTGGGCATAGAGTTTTCAATTGGCTTAACATTCCTTGCATGGTAATGCTACTTCTCTCGCGGGTTCTCAGTATCCATGCTAAGCATGGCAATTGTGACCCTATATAACCCCAATATACTATAGTAGTTTGCATGTTCTTTTCATTATACCTATGTAGACCGTATATAAGCCCGATATACTTCTCTCGCCACTTACAGCCATCCATGAACCTCCAGCGAAACCCTCCAACCGAAGTCAGCCTCCGGGACCGCTTACACTCTACCTGAACATGGAGAACAGGTACAATAAAATGGCCTAGAACATAATAACAAGAGCAGACGAAAAGCCTAAACTCTAACCCTCAAACCCGAACCGCTATTAGTCACCATGCTTCTGGGGCTCAAGTACCATAAACGCTATAACCCTATAACCCCAAAACCTTCAAACCCCCAAACTCTAAACCCTAAAACTTTAAAACTCTAAAACCCTGAACCCCTAAACCCCTAGACCTTAAACCCTAAAACCCTAAACCCCCTGATATGAACCCAACTGAGTCCAGGTAGCTGGATGATGCTCTTGCCCGACTTGAGGTTCAGCCTGGCCAATTAGGCTTGAGGGTTTAGGGTTTAGGGTTTACCCTCAGGCTCCTGGAAACATCCGGAGCCATACGAGCGTGACCGTCAAGCATCCCTAAATCCTAAACCCTAAACCCTAAACTAAAACCTCAATATCATCCTAAGTCTAGATGTTGCTGTGGAATGTATCATGCTATCTCGTGTTCACACCTGACGGAAGCAAGAATGACACCAAAAGCTGGAGCGGCACGGGCAGTTGCAACATATTGTGCAACAAAGCATTGCTATCTGTGCGGAAGCTGCAGAAGATGCTATTCTTGATGCAGCAGCCCGCGTGTGGGCATCCTGAAAAGGGCCCCGCCTTTGGGTGGCTCTTCATGTAAGGGTCCATAAGCACTGTGAACCCGAACCCTAAATTAATGCCATTGCAGGTAAACATACAGCAGCATGGGACCCAGAATTGCAAAGATGTCCGTGTAGGACTACATACGAAGCCACAGGGCCGGTATCAGCTACAACTCGAAATCAAATAGAGAAAGGCACCCCCAGTCCATTCTCAGCCCCCCAGACAGTCTTCCATGGGTTTAAGATGTAGGGGGCTTATTTAGGGGGTTGAAGGGGTTTAGGGCTTCAGGGGGTTTAGGAGGTTTAAGGTTTAGGGTCTATAGGGCCGCAGATTAAAAGTTCGTCTTGGCTGTGACCACAAGGACCGGCCTCTAAGAGGCTGTCAACGACTTGAACTTGCACCATTTGAGCTGTAGTCTAAACTCCTTAAAGGGGATTTTATGGGGGATTATATAGGGTGTAGGATTTAGGATATAAGGGATTAGAGTTTAGGGTCTAAACTCCTTAAAGGGGAGGTATAGAAGCGATTAAATAGGGGACTACTGTCGGGGTCATTAAGGGGGACACTAGCAGTTTAGACTGTAGCTCATTTCTCGTTTACATTATGTCTTGGGTACTGCCCCCACCCTGTAACAGTCTATATTAGGGGTGATATTCAGGGCTATATACAGCTATATAATAACTATTATCCAACTGGTGCAAAGTGGAGGCAATACCAAAGCTATGCCCCCTTCTGCAGGATCTGGATCCGGAGGTGCAGATGCCTTTTAAGGCGTGCAAAACATGGAGCCTGTCGAAACCTAAACTGCCAAAGCCCGAAACTCCTGCACTAGCCTGTATGATTGCTGCAGAACCGCACAAGAACCCCTCAAGAACTCATTCTAGAAAGATCCCGCAACAAAAGCCGACATGGAGAAACAGCATGAATCCTGACTCTCAACCTCACACTTGCGACGCTGCATCCCAACCCAACACCCTAAACTCGAAATCCCCACCACCACACCCTGAAACCTAAACCCTAAATCCCAAGCCATAGTAGCCATACGTAGGGCCAGGGATTACCAAAATAACCTCTAAACCCCCTAAACCCTGAACCCATTTCTAAACTCTAAATTCTTACTATATATATACTAACAGCCTGAGGGGTCGCTTACAGCCCTATAGGCTTACGCCTTCTAACCCAGTTACTGAGAAGGCTAGAACCCCTACCTCCTAAGCCCTATGTAAATCTTAACTAAATTACGATCTAGAATCTAGCGCAAGCCCTAAGCCACCCGGAGAACCTCCACACCAGGCTTTCAGGCAAGCCCACGACCGTAAACCCTAAAAGCTCAGCCCGAAAGGCCTAAACCCTCAACCCTGAACCCTAAACCTATGGATCCTCGCCTGCTTGTGCCCACAGGGCCACCGCCAAGGCGCCAGTTCGCACCTGCACATGTGGGGGTGGTGGCTGTTGTTGTTTGAAGCGGCACATCTACACATTCATCGTAGTTTATACTGGAGGTTTAGCGGCAGGAAGTAGTTGGAATACCTGGGTTCAAGGCTTGGACCCTAAACCCTAAACCCTGAACCCTTAGGGTTCAGGCTTTAGAGCTTAGGGTTAATTATGTAGGGAATTGACCCAGGGAGTCACAGCGGCATATTCTTTGGGATCCTCCACCAGCCCCCAGCTTCCTGTAGTAAGCAGCGATCCCGTGCACTCATCTGTAGGAATCCTACCCTGAACCCTACCTGAACCCCCAAAAGTATGTAAAATCATGGCCTTTAGGGGTTTAGGGCTATGATTTTACCTACTTTTGGGGTTTGGGCAACGCTAAACCCTAAATCCTAGACCTGAACCTCACCCTAAACCCTAGACCCCAAATCCTAGACCTGAAACCTAGATCGGAATCCTGGCCCCTGTTTTCAAAGAGCTGCAGGCATGCGATAGCTTGGGGCTGCGTACATGCGGATTCTGGGGTTAAAGTTGCAGCTGAGGGCTGTGACTGTAGGAGTTTAGGGTTTAGGGTTTAGGGTTTGAGGTTGAGATTGCTGGACTGAAGGTTTAGAAGGAGTGTAGGTGTTTAGGATTATCGGCTACAGTAAGGATTCAACTTGCGGGCATAGGCCTTCCAAGCTGTCATGCAATCTCACGTTGAGTCTGTCCCACGAGGCCCTGTCCAGGTGAAACTTTAATCCTCTCTCTCTTCTATTAAACATCCCAGCCCCCCCCCCCCTAGTACTAAATATTCCCCATCGTGGTATACTATAGTATATTGGGAGCATTGGTCTTCGCGGTTGAAATAAGCGAGATTATGTTCGTATTATCGAGTACTGCAGCTGAAGCGATCGTATAGTCTTACTCGAAGGCGCAGACTGGGGTATCCCCATCCTACCTCACCTCACTTGGAAGTTCATGATGGCCATAGGTCATAAGGTGCTTGCACACCCACCTTAGTTTCACTACCCGCACCTTGACCTGCCTTGAACTTTCAACCCCAGGTTCTCACCTATAAGCACGCATGAGCCCAGTAAATCCTAGAACCCTAACCCTCATATGAGTCTCCTCAAACAAGAAATCCACATCTCTACGCCCTGGGCTGCGCATTCTTGCTGTTCATTCCTCCCAGACTAGCGTTCGTACAAAGACTTTTTGCCCTGTCCAAAGAGGAGGCCTGTTCAGTAGTATTTTGGGGTAGATTAAGCCAAAACCTCCAAACGCTGACCCTGCACCCATTTTCCCTGCACCCCTACCCCCTAAAGCCTTAACCCTAGGTGCACTAGGCCCTATAAACCCTAATCGGCACCTCCGGCTAGCAGCACCACACCGACTTTGCCCTGGCGTATGGCCTCCAAGAGCTTCGTAAGCCAGGACGGTTTCAGGGTTAGGCTTTGGGGTACGCGGAGGGTTTACTTTTAACCCGAAACCCTAAACCTAAATCCCTATACCCTAAAACCCTAATTCCCTAAACCCTAGTGTAGGGCTTCGGATTTAGGGTAGCTACCAGGTCGGCATCCCCTTACGGGCCTCGGCTCAACTTTGGGGCACCTCATTTTGAGAAGGTTTCCAGGGCGCTCTACGTCCACTCTCCATAGGCTTACCCAGCACGAGTGTAAAGGCTGACGTGTTTCTTCAGTGTCTGACCAACCTATGGCAATGGGTAGGAATGGTCTATGCAGGCCGAGTGGGAATTAGGGTTCAGAGTTTAGAGTTTAGGGCCTAAGGTTTAGGAGGACTTGGTTCTGGGTCTGACCTGGGTTCGCAGTTCAGGCCTAGAATGGACATCTCGTTCAAGATGCATAATTGCGCTGGAGGGAACGATCATGCATGAGAAAACTGGGGCCTGCCCCGCTAAACCCAAAACCCAAAACACTAAGCTGACCGTTAACGTTTTTCTGTTTTTTGGTGTTCAAGCTCTTTGCTTCGAACCCATCAGGTGGTAGGAAATGTAGGATCCCCAAAACCCCACGCGCCAAACCGCGAACCCTAAACCCTAGGGTTTAGGGCTTAGGAACCCCAACCCCCAAAAATCAGAACCCTGTCAAACTGTTATGGGATAGCTAAGGGGTCCTACTTTGGGTGTGCTGAGCTTACCAAGGCCCCGGTGCTTTAAAACCCCTAAACTGTAAACCCCAAATTCCAAACTAGGGTAGGTTTGGGGGCCCTCTACAAGTACTTGTTTATGGTTTTAGAAGGTTACATAGGGATTGAGGGTGATGAGCATTACCAACTCAGTTTCGCCAACTACCCTGTAAACCCGAAACCTGTGACCCTAAACCTTAAGCCCTAGACCCTAAACCAAGCTCTTAGGCTTTAGCAGCTCCACGCTGTAGGTGATAAGTGATAGGGGTTGTCAGGGGGTCATCAGATCAAAATGACCTTCTTGTTAGGGTGCAGGTTGGGGTTTAGCTTTCCTCTCTCTTTTTTTGTTTTTTCGGAGCCAAGGTTTGGGATGGAGAGCTGATGTGAGTGGGCGTGGAGCGTGGTTTGTACCACCATTCAGGCTACAGCCTGATTTAACGCTAGTTACCCTCCCCCAGGCTGGCATGGAATCCCGTTTGTCCTCGCAGAGTCTAGGGTTTAGCGTTTAGGGGTTGGTTCAGGTTCTAGCTTGATTTAAGGGAGGGTGCCCTACTTGTGACCTCAGCTATAGCAACCCCGTGACGTCTCTGTAGATCAGAATTATCTTCATCAGCTTAGGCAGGCTAATCAAACATGGCTTTAGGGTTTAGGGTTTAGGCAAGCTTCAAAACCTATACCAGGATTACGCTCTCAAGCCTGGTACGTCCCATCACATCATTCCACTTGCTGCACGTCCTGGGCTCTTCGAACCCCAAACCCTAATCACTAATACTAGTCATTAAATCCTATACTGCAATCCCTAAACTCTAAACTCTGAACCTCCTGGACCCTTTCAACCCTATAAAGCCTTAATTTTTTGCCATGTTTTTTAAACACTAGAACCTAGTCTCTAAGCCCAAAACCCTCATTCCTAAACCCTAGACCCCAAAAGCAAACCCTAAATCCTAAACCCTAAAGCCTAACTCCTAAACCCGAAACCCCAAAAGCATCAATTCCTAAACCCTAAAACCCAAACATCTGCCCCATTTGGCCTGCAAGCCAACTTTTCGCAGATGCATGACCTGCGCGTAGCAACATGAGCCATAATCTAGACTCCTTAAAGGGGCTCATATGGGGTTTCCGGTCTAAACTCCTGAAAGGGGGTTATTAAGGGGATACTAGGAGGTTAGACTATGGCTTACATACTGAAACGAACATGTAGGGATCATGTTCAATCATGTTTGCACTCACGTTCACTCATGTTTGCAACCAGTTTCTGCAATGCTTCATACGACCACTTAAGTACTTCTGGGACAGATTTTCGGTAAGTGACTGACATTGGAGGCCTTCGTCGCGTGAAGAAATTGCCCCTGCAGTTCAAACACAGAATTTGCTCCTCAATCCTTGAGTTTCGGACCTCTAAAGTTTAGGGTTTAGGGTTTTGATAGTTGGCACATGTAGGTTTCAATGGAGACTTTAACCCCAGGTAAGCCATGGTTTTCCCCCTTTTGTTTTCACTACACAAAATACCCCCTCCGCGAAGGCCTTCCGCGTACCTTCGGCGAGTACAGCTTGTAGTCTTTTTTGAGGCTTGGAAGACCAGACTGCAAGCCAGAGTTTCTGAAAGCTTGAGCTTCCGAAAGCCCTTCCGCGAAGAAATGCTTCCGCGTCCTTCCACACGCATAGGAAAACCTTGCTTTCAGACCTGGATTTGCTGTGTTATTGTCATGCGCAGTAGACACTATACAGTAAAAAAGCGCTGCTTGGATGTGCACTAAAGCTTTCCATACTTTCTCTCAACTCTTAACTTGCAACGAGTCTTGTTGCTGTGGGAACTTGTTTCGCCGGCGTTAGACGCCTGCCTGTATCCCTGGTTAACCCAACAACGACTAGTGACACAACGTAAAACCGTATCACTTAAAACTCTGAAGCTCTAAACGCCGAAAATGGGGTGAGTTTGGGATGGTTTGGGGGCCCTAT
Source organism: Symbiodinium pilosum (assembly GCA_905231905.1). Classification (NCBI taxonomy): domain Eukaryota; class Dinophyceae; order Suessiales; family Symbiodiniaceae; genus Symbiodinium; species Symbiodinium pilosum. The sequence continues at coordinate 80,900 of CAJNIZ010007836.1, forward strand.
GATACTTGATTCGTATGGCTTTCTCTGGATTATGTTGGGAATCTGCGTAATAAAAAAAATACATGTTCGAGCCTACCCTGAACCCTGTGACATCATCCGTGAAAGGACTTCTTCCACGACCAACCCAGGCAGCATTTTCATTGCTTTATTTGGATTTAAAAGCCTAAATAGGTAGAGCTAAGCTGCAGGATCAAAGGTGCCGAGTTGACGGGCTGGGGTCCATGGGGCCTACAGAGCGAGAGCTGTGGTTTAGGACTAGGGGTTCCGAGCTTAAGGTTTAGAGTTCAGCAGCCGACATGGTTCGTGGACAATCAAAACAACAATACAGTTTACCATGCATCCAAAAACGCTACCAATCACAAGTGGGAAACCCAAATCTGAACGCTAAACCTGAAAGTAACACAGAATTCAAGCCCGCTCAACTCAACCCAGAGCTTCAAGGGCCTGCCAACTCTGTACCACTAAAACCTGTAGCCCGTATCCATGAGCCTCTAATCCTATTTCCCGAGTCCTACACTCTATACGAAACCCCGCATGATCCCTCCCCCTACCCTCCCCGAATTAACATGAGCCCTGGACAAACGTTTTGATAGATTCCAAGGTCTCCTCTAAATCCCCTATACGTTTTCAACCCTAAGCTGCGCAACCTAGCTTGAGTCCATAGCTCACATGGAACTCACGATGGCCCGGTTTTCACAGCCCGTTTTGGGGTTCCATTTTGGTGGGGAATCTATGCCCTAGTAACCTGAACCCTGTACATTTCTATACAGATATGTCATGATATGTCTCTGTCTACATATCTATATATATCGATCTATCTATCTATCTCTCTTATATGTATCTCTCTCTCTCTCTCTCTTTCTCTCCCCTGGATTCCTTTTGTACATTAGCCCGTATTAAGCTCCCGTATGGGTTCCATCTTACTTTGAGGGCACGTAAATCAAACCTAAACCCAAATCCCTAAACCCGAAATCCTCAATCCTAAACCCCAATCCCTAAACCCTAAACCCCAAACCCCAAAAACTCAAGCCCATATAAATTCACCATAACTGGGGGCCCCAGATTTCCTTAATCATCAAATGTTAAAATCCCAGATCGCCCCCCAAACCCTAAGTAATGGTAATAAACCCTAAACCCTAAAACCTAAACCCTAAACCCTAAACCCTAAGTGGTGAACCCGAAGTTCTGGAGGCCTTGTCATGCTGCGCCTCCTCCGATGAAAAGACCTGTTTAAGGCTGAAGGTCTAGATTTAAGGGCTTAGGTTTTTAGATTTTTGGGTTTTGGATTTAGGGTATAAGGGATTCATGGCTTTAGGGTTTAGGGAGGGTTAGGGTTCATGGATTGGAATTTATAGCTTGAAGGTGAAGGGTTTGGTTTGGTTCGATCTTGACCTAGGTGGCCAGGGGGTTTGGGATTTAGGGCTCGAACTACTTGGCTATGTATGGAAAAGCTCAGACCCCCGAACCCTGTATCCCAAACCGAAAACCTTAAACCTTCATCACAGTTCAGGGCTTAGGGTTGGGGTTTCGGGTTTAGAGTTTAGGAATCCAACACTTGGCTGTCATTGAGGTACGTTGACAAAATGACGGTCATTTTGCATTGGCTTCAGGAAGATCTACAGATGCAAAGTTTGCCCTACCCAAAGTGCAGGGAGCGAGGAAAACAACATGTGAAGATTGTGGCCCTTTTAGAACGACGGTGGCATGGGTTCCAAGTTGATTTGGGGAGTGTAAACCCTGCACCCTGAAACATCGAACCTTACATCTGAAAACAATCGGGTATGCACAAAGAAGAAAATTCTATTCAACAACAACGCGGTGAACCTCTGAAAAATCCCTCATTCAAACCATCAACCCCAAACGCGAGAAAGTATGAAGCCTAAACCGTTAAGCCTTAAACAGTTTAAACGTACCCTCTTGAACGTTGCGAACCGCACACAGTACACGTATATACATCGCCCTGTAGGCGAGAGTCCCTTAAGATAACCACTATATGCCGCGAAGCCCTGAACCCCTACCCACCCTGAACCCTAAAACCTAAAGCCCTAAGACCCGAAAACCTAAAACCCTAGACCCCAAGCCGCGTGAACCCTAAACCATGAACCCGGAACCCTAAACCCTAAATCCGAAACCCTAAATCCTAAATCCTTAATCCTAGATTATACCCCAAAACCCTAGACCCCTAAAACCCTAAGACACCAAAGCCTACAAACTTCCACCCTTATCTCGCACCTGCCCCGCGCTTATCACGTGGTCCAGGTCCAGTTCGGCCCATGGCACAGTGATGGGCACCGAGTACGTATACCTTAGCTTCAGGAGCAATGGGCGTTTTAGGTTTTAGGGCTTTGGGGATTTACGGTTTTAGGGGTTTAGGGTTTAGGGTTTCATGGTCTTATATGTTCTGTACGCGTTTTGTGCGAATCGTAGGTGGAGGGAGGGTCTAGGTTAGGTTCGTAGCAAATTGGTTTTAGGTCTAGGGTTTAAATAACGTGTCTGGGGTATACCTGGGATTTGATTTAGGTTTCAGGTTTTAGCCTTTCACGTTGAGGTTTTGGAACTTTGTGTCTATGGTTGAGACTCACCGGTTAGGATTTCAGTGGTTGGATCAGGGTTCGGGCTTAGGGGCCTAAGTCATTGGAACAGACGAGACTTAAGTGCCAAAATCAAACCGACAATTATATAGAAGCGGCCGGTCTTCAGGGATATACTGGGATATATGTACAATATCTAAACTCCTGGCATCCCCCTTAATAACCCTGACGCTGACGGGATCCTAGTTTTAGAGGAGGGATTACCAGAATCCTCTTCGTATGAGAAGCCTGTTTGGGGTTCAGGTTTAGCTTCAGAGAGTGGGTTCAAGGGGTTTTGTGTTGTGGGGTGAAAGGATTGAGGGTTCAGCGTCCCGATGGCCTTAACCCTCAGACTTTCGGAAGTTCTTCCAAAAAAGAAGAAACCCAATTGAGGCCCAGGTACTGCTTTGCCAAAATTCCTGCCCTTTGTAAGGAGGCTATCACTCGAAGAGAGTTGTACACATGCATGGGGATGCTGGTTAGGCCTACCCACGTCAGCTATCCAAAACCTGAAGCCTGAGTTGAACGCATGATCTTTTGTGCATGTAAATGTAAAGATGGTATGTGCGCATCCTTGGGAAGGACGCGCTTCCCATTTGGGTTCTGCTCAGTACCTGGACGCTCGCAGGCCCGCTATGACATAAACAGTTCCCATCGTGTGAAACTAAACGTGCAAGTCACTGCGAGTCATACGAGTACATCCCACATCTAAGCCGGTTCAGCGCATTGAACAGAAAGGACTACAGACTCAAAGACTGCCTGGCTGTCTGCCTGGAACATTGCATCAATGCCCTGAACCCTAAACCCCAAACCCATAGCATCAATGTGTGTGTACAGTGCGCACTATCCTGTCCTGAACTTCACGCTGAAATCCTCAGAGCTCAAACTCGGAGACTCAGAGAGAAAAATACAATGTATAACTGGCTTGGGTTTAGGGTCGTTTTATTGGACCTTTTCTCCAAGGCACATGTCCTATAGGCCTAGGGTTTAAGGCTATGCGTCTGCATTTCACAAGTTAAATCTTTGGCCCAAAGGCCTCTGGATGAGCCTGCCCAAACTAGGCGTCTAACACGGTTTAGGGTTTAGGGTTTAGGGTTTAGGGTTTAGGGTTTAGGGAAAACACTGCTCAATCCTGGGGTGCCGACTCATCTGCGGACTCAATGTCCCGGTAGCGATGCACAACGCTCTTCAGCTGCGCGCACTGGCGAAGACATGCACTCAGGGTGCCGAAGAGCTTCAAGGGCAAAACAGTTAGGATTCCTATATAACCCACTACAGTCGTTTCTATCTTCTTTTCCATTATCCCTACATAACCCCAAAATATACCCTATGATCCCTATATAACCTTTATGGTTCTGGAAGATTCAAAGACACAGTTGAGGTCAGTCTTTGGGCCGTTAAGGGTTTAGGATGGGATGCAGGGCTACGTATGGGTTTGGGAATTTGAGTGTCAGGTGGAACGCTCAACAGTCCACGAGCACAGCTACCCCCTCCACACCTAATTAGCTTGAACTTCATCCGTCTTAGCCTAGAAAGCAGAGGAAAGGAAAATTATCCGTTTTGCCGCGATTCAGAAGAAAATCCCGACCCCAATAAGTATCCTGCGAAAGAATGCCTAGCCGCCTTAAATCTACTGCGAGGGCCTACCAAATGAGAACAGGCTTATGGGGCATATTATGCTATACTTTTATTTCCATGTGTCTCGGCCTAAACTGCTGCTCCCAAACCCAGTATAGATACCCATATTATCGCTCGAATGCCAGCAGACATATCCCGCAGTAGAATGCGACTTGCGCATCCACAGCACCGTGCACTGCTTGTCCGCCATTCTGTAGGTTATGCACCATCCAGAGGGGCGTGACGTAATGATTGCCGAGCTTTGCTTTGTGAAAATGCAAGGCCGGAGGAAATGCATTGAGAATGTCGCTGGGCTGAGGGTCAAACTTGTGGACTGCACTTGTTCCTGCGGGACACACTCGGCACGCCATGCCCGTGCATCACGTACAACTTTCGGAGGCAAGTCCCAGACTTTGGCGCGCACCTCGCGCGGCACGCAGCGATTCTGTCTCCCGTTCTGCCTCGCGCTGTGGCGCGGCTGCTGGCATCCCGACACTTCTGTAGGGTTATAGGCACCCATTGGGGCAGTACCAGGGTTATATTGGGGTTATGCCCACATGACCCCAATATAACCCTTAGGTTGCCCCAATGGGGTTATATTGGAGTTATATGGGGATAATGGAAAATGACATAGAAACTACTATATGGCACGGTTTGCCGCGCAGAAAGATCTGGAACGCGAGCTGGATCAAGTCCGCCATTATGCGCAGCAGACATGTGCTTTTGCGCAGTTTCTGTGCTTTGTCGAAGGCACTGTGGAAGTTCAAAGCCCTGAGGAGGTGGCACAGCCCTGAACCGGAGCGCGAGGTAACTTGCAATGTCGCTGCTAGTTGAATGTTCATTCCACGACATGTCTTTGGGCTACGGGAAACAGTGCAAGTCGAGATCAGTCAAGCAGGCAAGCTTTGTCCCGCTATGTCCCGCTGCAATGTCTCAAACTGAAAGCCGGCACGCTTGGAGTGACGCAGCATCGACGGTAACCAGCGTGTTCTCGTGCAGGGTTTAGGGTTTAGGGTTTGGCAAGGGCCGCTGCTCTTCCGAAACTCTACAATGTGTCATTTTTTGGGCCCCCAGCGGCCCCTCACCTTGTAGCACAACGTCCCAACAGCTGAAATGCGGAACCCTTGGCCCTAAATCGGGTACTCTCTTCAGATCCTCCACTATTCTCGCTATTTGAGCCTCTAGACCCAAAACCCTATTCTATAGTTGCATATGCCCTAAGTTAGGAACCCTAAATCATAAACCCTCTTCATTATCGATATCCTAAACCCTAAACTGAAAAAAAATAAAACCCTAAAACCCTAAACCGAAATCCTTACATTGCCCTGGCGGGGGCCTGGAGGCTTCGCTGTAGTCCCCGCAAGGAGGCGCTGCTAAGCCAGGGACGGCACCGCATCAACGTCGCCTTGCTGAAGGGATTTGGGATTTAGGGTCCAGAGGGTATAGGGTTTAGGGTTGCGGGACTTGGGTGCTAAGGTTTAGGGATTTAGGGTTTCGGGATTTGGGATCCAGGGTTTAGGGATTCGGGGATTTGGGGTTTAAGGTCCATGGGTTTAAGGTTGGATTCTAGGGCTTGGGTAGCCTCATTAAGGACGATAGGACCATATTACGTGTTTCATAGTCGTTTCCACTTGGTGCTCTATTTTGGGGGAGAAGAATATCCCTAAACCCTGACCAACCCTAGACAATAACTTCCATGTTCTTTTCCATGATCCCCACATATTCCTATATAACCGTGTTATATAGTGAGATCAATGTTGGGCGCGACTCAACAGATTTGGCTTGAACCCATGAGGTTGGACCCATGGCCCAGCTGAAATGCCTTTCGATGACCCTTCAGCTCTCACGCTGGCAGAGGTCGAGCAGCATGAAATCCTCCTTGGAACCAGCGGCAGCAAGGAGTTCCACAATTGGACGGTCTTGCTCCAGGGCGCGAGACGTTGCTTAGGACCCCTAAGGTCAGGGCTGAAGATAAAAGCACGGTGACACTCGCTCAGCTTGCCCTGGAAGGGTTTGTACAGCGAATCCTTCTCCAAGATACTCCACAAGGATTCCTTCGTCCAGAGATGAAATAGTGTTTCCAAAAAGCACTTCCTAGGTAAGGACTCTAGTCTACAAAAAAGGCGGTTGCTTTGGAGCAGCCATTTGATTTCTGGTTGTTTGGCTAGCCTAAACCCTAAAACCGAAACC
>CAJNIZ010007836.1:87472-101475 GCA_905231905.1 Symbiodinium pilosum
TAGGGTCTGAAGGTTTAGGGCTTAGTGTTGAGGGTCCAGGTGTCAGGGTTGAGGACCTAAGCTCTGGATATCCTGCGGCTGAGAGCGCCACCTGTTTCTATAGCATGGGTGAACGTTCTCGAGCAGAACGGCTTCCACTCCGAATCATAAACCTTAAACCCCGGACCCAAACCCTGTAAAACATACCCTAAACACTAGACGCAAAAGCATCAACCCCAAACCCGACGCCCCACATCTAGACCTTAAACCCCAAACCCTAAACTCTGAATCCCACCTATACACACCAGAGCCGGGAAGCTTAATCCCTAAACCCTGAATCGTAAACCTTAAGGTTGATGTAAGGACTTTGGTTTTAGGGTTTAGGGCCTCCCCGGACGTACATGGAAGCTGATATGATCCCACGCTCAAGAGACAGTAGTCCGAGTAGGGGCCTTTTTTTCATTTTACTTTGGGGGAGCGTATTGATCCTAAACCCTAAACTCTAAGCCCTAACCATGAACTGGCCCAGGGTGTGTCCTGGCTACTTTCGCGGAGTGCATCACAGAGTTCTCGGGGACCTGGACAGAGTTGGGTTTTTAGGATTGAGGGTTCGGAGCCTTGGGTCTAGGAACCCTAAACCCTAAACCCCAAGGTTTCGGGATTTGAGGTCTAGGAGGTTTGGGGGCCTGAGTGTTTAGGATGTAATTCGGGCTTGGGGTTTGGGGCCTAGAGTTAGGACTGAGTGTTCGGGGCCTAGGGCTTAGGGGTCCGGCATTCGGACTGTAAATGTAGTCCCGGCTTTTGGGGTAGGAACAAATGCTTGAGATCGCGCAGTCCATCTACTCAGATGAGGTACCTCTTAGGACGACCATCCATACAGTAGCAGTCCTTCCACGCCGATCACGTTGCTAGGGGACCTTTAGAGAATTGAGGCTGCGCCTAAGATACCTAGCAATCCCAAGACCTGTCAATTAAGGAATAAAACCCCTGAAGTGAGATCAGCTGCGCCGCATAGTTTAGTTTAGGTGGAGCCCCCACCCAGTAATAGTGGTTATAGGGGATAATGAGGATTATGCTAGGGTCCTATTCTATTCCTATTATACCACTGTTACAGGGTGGGGGGTCCTCCAAAAGTTTAGTATTCAAGTCCTATGTAGCCTCGCTTAAGCAAGATGAGGCTTTTGGTAAATGTTGTGGATTTCTGAGGCCTTCTCAGTGGTAGGTTTTGGGGATCCCATAAAACTTCAATCTCTATGGCTGTACTATAGGGATAAACGGTAATAAGATTTCAAAACGGTTCTCAAACCTATCAGTAAACCTTTTTTCGGGCTGCGTACCTCGAAATTGAAGGGTGACCTCGCTGAGGTCGCTATACTTTGGGCAGTATCGCTGCAACCCGGAAAATCTCATTTGTAACCCCAATTACCTACGGCTTAGTAGTAGTTGCCCCTCAGTTAGACGGCACAGCTCCTAAAGCTGCAGGTACTTACGGGGTAATTTAGAAGAACTTCAATTCTCAATCTAAAGCCATTTTGGCACTATTCCCTACGTAAACCACAATTTAGGGTGAGGTCGGGTGAGGTCGCTTTAAACTGCCCAGTACTTAGGGTTCCAGGTAAGCCCCACTTGCTTTTGCAACTTCTAGTAGGATGCTCCTCTGGACCAAGCCTACAGGCTCTGAGAATTAGCCGCTGAGGTGTATGCAAGGTATATAATGCCCTAAGCGTAGAAGGGACCTTGGACCATAATGCTGGAAAATTATCAAGCTCTACATTACCCAACAACCCAACCCTACACCCTGAACCCTAATCAAGCTTTAAATTCAAAATCTTATCCAAGAACCCATCCAAGTAGGGCCCGGACAGCCGGCGAGCAGTTCTTCGACGTCCGGCACGACGTTGCCCGTCCCGGCTGCATTGTAGCGCTGGGGCCTCGTGATTCAAGCGGGTTTAGGGTTTAGGTCTGAGCGCTGCTATACGATCATTATAAATGGCAGTTTCCTTAAACAGTGGACCGTGGGTAATCTTGGTGACTACTCAGCCTTCGACAATATGTCTGCAAGACTACTTCCTCTTCTACCCAACTAGAATATGCGGTTGGGTAACATCAGCAGCGAAATTAGGGTTCCAAAAATATCTTATGGGACCCCAATCTACAGCCTAATACACTAGAATCCTTATTTTGGGAACCCCGCAAGAAAGTACGGCATATGATTTACAAAAGGGTCTGATCATGGCACAACAGTACCCCACCCCCAACAGAAATCCAAATCAAACCGTGAGGACACCCTTTAGGGCCTTGTAGGGTTTAGCTTTTAGGGTTCAGGGTTTCGGGCTTGGACCCCCTGAAACCGCACTGCAGAGACCACCCTCCTTTGGAAGGCCTTCACGGAGTTTCATGCTTTGCAACAGAACTCAATGTAGAAGCCTGAGTACTACAAAACCCTTTGTGAGGTGTATTCGAGGTACCCTATACTATATCTTTTACAAGGAATTGAAGCCCACTATATTGGTAAGCTTCTGTAGTAGGACTTTCATACTTTCAGGAGTTTTGGGCTTGGAGAGTTCAGGTTTCACGGGTCCGTGTAACAATAGTAGGCGCGCAAACGTCCAGAGACCCACGTTGAAGCCTTGACCGCCAAATGCCAAGCCCTTAACCAGACCACTTGACCTTTGTGGACCTACTCCTCAGCTGCCTCCAAGCTACGTTGCCTGCTTTGGGGGTTTGGGCTCTGGAGGTGGATCCATAAACCCTACAATTCTGCTCACCTAACGCCCGAATTATGTACTCATCGCATTTCATCCGCGGCAATCCCTCCCCCAATATTAGAACCCCGAAAAGGGGATATCGACAGGTGGGGATTCTTGACAGTACTGTACGGCAGGTACTGCGGGGCCACAAGCCCTAAACCCTAAACCCTACATCCTAAACCCCAAACCCGAAACCCTCAAGCCCATTTAAACTTTCCATGACCTAGGGTTCTCACCCCGCCAAACCCTACGTCATGGGAATGAACCCTTAATCCTAAAGCCTAAACCCTCAATCCTACACCCTAAATCCTTAGCCTTAAACTCTAAAACCCCAAACCCGAAACCCTGAACCCCCAAACCCTAAACCCTAAACCCTTAATCCCAAACCCTAAGCAGCGACCCTCCAGGGCCTGATGGCCGGAGAACTCAGAGCCCAGGCGATACTCTCATTGTCCGGAAGTCCCTGTCAGACCCATATGGGTTTAGGGTTTAGGGTTTAGGGTTTGGGGGTTTGGGGGTTTGGTGTTTGGGATTTACAGTTGAGGGTTTAGGGGTGAAGATTTAGGGTTTAGGGGTTAGGATTTCGGGTCTGGGGATTATGACGTAGGGTTTCGGGCGTAGAGATTAGGATTTAGGATTTAGGGCGTAGGGACTAGGATTTAGGCTTTAGGGTGTGGGGATTAGGATTTAGGACTCAGGGTTTAGGTTTGTAGTTTTTGGTCTAAGCACTGTCGCTGTCCCTAGTTTAGGGTTGGCCATGGGCGCTATGCATTGCGAACTGTTTCCAGAAGCAATATTACCGCACTGCCATGGAACAACTGTGGCGGTGATTGCTAGAACCACTACACATTCCCACCTAAACAGAGTAGGAGACCCTCCTGAACATTCTATATAAACTTTTCGAAGTTGTCCTAGCTTTCCGGCATAGAAGGTGCCCATGCAGGCGCCTACATATCAGCTGCAGGGTGCTCAAGGGCCGCAGATAACATGCTGTGGATACGAAAACATCCTGCCTGACCTTAGTCTACTGCAATGCCATGGTTCCCTCTGTCTGAGGGTTCTGGGCTTAGGGTTTTCAAGGTACTGAAGATCATGGTGGAGCTTTAGTTTTAATATCCACCGTAGTAGCCCCCCTCAAACCTTAAACTCTACATCCCTGGAACCCTAGATCCCTGAAAGCCTAAATCCTTAAAACCCTGGAGGACCAAAATCCTGAAGCGGGTGTCGGAAAGCCTCGGTGCACCAGGAAGCCGATCCCTGACATCGTTTAAGGTTTAGGGTTTGAGGTTTAGGGGGAATGGGGGTTTAGTAGCTTTAGTCGCTTCGGGGGCTTGATGGTCAGTTCAGGGTGTGATGTTTAAAAATGATGGGTTTAGGGTTTAGGGTATCTTGATCGCCTGCCGCTTGCTAGGTGGAGTTATTGCTGCTGTGAGCTTGCTACGGTCATAGGTGCTGCAGGCCATGAATTACATGAAGGGTCGCATACTGATGTTCTCCCCGTAATATTAAATCCCCCACCCCCCTCCCCCCTAATATAAAATACTCCTGATATATTTTGATATACCACAATGGGGAGTATCGAATATTAGGGGGTGGGGGCTTCAATCTTAGGGGGAGAAGATTACACTCCGCATCGTGGCAGCAACAACAACATCATTGTTTCACCGTCCTCTTGTTCTTGAATGTGTCCCACTACCTTGTTCCGATGTTTTCAACCCGAAGCCCATACCTTCGACCGTCAAACCTAAACCCCAGCGACCCTTACCCTCTAAATCCTGACCCTTAATCCCTCAACCCCAAGCCAATTCCTAGACCCTAAACTGCATTCCCTTAACCCGAAATCCTGAAACCCTTCACCCTAAGCCCGACACCCTAAACACCTAAACTCCGAATGCAAAATCCCTGACCCGCAAACCCCCTCAACCAGGTCGCTTTTAAAGGCAGACCAGAACTGCAACTACAATATTGCGGCGCTGTCATGGAGTGGGGCTAAACCCACAACCCTAATTAAGCCCCAAACCCTTAATCCTAAGCCCGATAAACCCAAAATCCTAGGCCCTAAACCCTAAACAATAAACTCTATAAACCCTAAACCGCAGACCTTAGCATGGAATCTGCTAAAGGGCTCCGTGTAGGATGGCTGCTTGTTTAAATATCTTCATGCATCCAATAATGAGCTACTACCCCCTGGCAGGGCTGTAACTTCCGGGATAACTGGGCCAAAGCCTAGATCCTAACTACTCTAAAGCCCTACCCTAGACACCAAGTAAACTCTAAAACCCTAAACCTAAATCCAAAACCCTAAATCCTTAAAACAGCTTCCGCTTAGCTCTAACTCCCTAAACCCTTACCCATGGACCCTCCCCCTTTACTTGGTTGGCCTTTGGAACCCTTTTAAAAATATGGGTATGCAGGGTCCTTCTGAAACCCCTAAACCCTAAACTCTAAACCCTAAACCCTAAACCCTACCTTATGAAACCAATTATATAGGAAAAATACTTAAGCATCCCAAAGGCCAACCCCCTTTTAGATTCTGGATCGAACCTGGCCCATGGAAGCGTCAGAACGCCGAAGGCCTTGGACGGCCTCACGTTTAGGGTTTGTAGGGCTTAGGGTTTAGGGTGTAAGGCTCAGGGTTTAGGGCCGAGGGTTTAGGGTTTAGGGCTTAGGGTTGAAGGATGTTTAGGGCTTAGGGTTTAGGGTGGGGTTATAGTTATAGTTCGGGTTTGGGGCTTGGGTTTGAGGCTTACGGTTTGAGGTTTGGGTTTTGCGGATTTCGGGCTTGGGGCTTGAGTCTGGGATTAGGCTCTGGAGGTTGGGGTGGCGGTTTGAGGTTTTGGCTATTGAATTCGAGGCTTAGGCTTAGGACGGGTTAGCGGATTAGGTTTTAGGCGATTGGGCTCACACTCTCTGGCCCGGGGAAACGATAGGACGGGATGCTAGGCCTGGGGGCGGTAGGGGTGTAGGGTTGGGGTGGAGCGAAAAGTGGCATAATGCTATAATATGACGACATCTAATGAGGATGCAGGGCTACGATAATGCTTCTTGCGGGTTCGTCTAAGAGTAGTGTTTGAGAGCTTCGGGATTTGAAATCTTCAGGGGCTTGAGTTTGAGGGGTGCGCACTTCGAACCTTAAAGGGTTCAGAATGCATGAAGCTCTGCAAACACTCCGACTTTGACACTTGGTGGGCTCTGTCCTTACGCCTTGTTTGCGGCTTGAAGATTCTGAGCTTCAGGACGTGGAGCATAGCGACATCTAGAGCTTTACAGATCTTAAGGATACAGTTGGGAGGATCTAGGGCAAATTTAAGGTGTTGCAACTTGCCCTAGGGACCGGGGGGGTCGCATTTGCGGTTGTTGATGTTGAACGAAGTCCGCACACTGAGTTGGCAGCCTGTCTTCCTATCATCAATGGATGAAGCGAGGGCAAAACGGTAATCTTAAAAAGCTGGGTAATCTGCTTGTATGAAAGAAGTGCCTAGGCCGAGTACCCTGCTTACAAACTATGAGCATTGCTTCTGCTCGTAGGCTTCCTAGACTTACTATCAGCGAAGATGGATGTGCATCTCAAGAATATGATACTGGAAGCTATGGCAACAGCACCGATACTTGTGCCACCGAAAACAGACCTGCGCCGCCACCACTGTGGCCATGACAACCAACACAGTGACGAACATGAGAGCAACCACCCAAAACCGATGTCGCAAGTACCAAAATGCCACCACCACCGCAACCACTAGACGACGACAAGGACGGCGACAACAACGATGGCAACGGATGCGCTCAGGGCATGCAGATCAATCCACCCAATCACTCAGGCTCAAACTTGTTCGGCGTGGACAAGCTCAAACACTCATTTGGATGCTGTGGTATTGTAGGGTCTATGGGATCTATGACTGAGGGCTTAAAGGCTTGCAGGGCTTCGAGTGAAGCTGTCAGGCTTTTTAGATCAACTGAAGCTACTTGTTTTGTGTGAGTTTGGTAGACCACCGCACCAAATCAATCTGCAATGGATGCAGGCTTGTCAGCAAAAGGTCATGAGAGCAGGATGAGGTTCTGCGCCCACACTTGCGTGATATGCTCCTCGAAAGTACTCCCTAAACCCTCAACCCTAAACCGTGTTACCGGGCTTGTGTCGGATATCTGTGCGCAATCTATTGTGGCTGACCTCTAGCAGATTTTTGCTCTTCTCGCAATGCTAGAATACAAAAAAACGCCTGAAGACAGATGGCAGCGGAGAAGCATCGGAATGAGCAGAGATGTTGTTGTTACCAGGTCAAATGAAGGAGTTGAACTCTCGCCATAGGCGGGAAACAGCAGCAGTCAAGCCACTCCCAAAACCTGAAACCCTAAACACTAAACCCTAAATAGTAGTTTCCATCTCATTTTCCATTATCCCAATATAACCCCAATATAACCCTAATATTACCTAAACCCTAAATATATACCATTATAGTAGTTTCCATTTTATTTTCCATTTTCCCAATTTAACCCCAATATAACCCCAGTATAACCCTAATATAACCTAATCCCTAAACCCTAAAGCCTAAAGCCTAAGGCTCCGAGCGTCCCCAGTCCAACACTTACGTGGGATGAGCCGTAAAGTCTAGTCCCTGAAAACTGCGTGGACTAGCAGCACCACTCAATTCTAGCCGTCTCGGTTTAGGGTTTAGTGTTTAGGCTTTAGGGTTTTTAGGGTTTAGGGTCTTAGGGCTTAGGGTTTAGAGACAAAAAACGAAGCTCAAATTAAACCCCGAGCCCCATACCCAACATCTGTCCAGCTTGCACAGGGGAGCTCCAAGAGAAAGCATGAACTATAGCAGACGAAGTTATTGGGGCTACTTCATGTCAGCCAACCTGGCCGGAACAAGATGGTTGGTCTAGGGTTTAGGGTTCAGGGCTTGGATTTAGCGCAATACATAGCAGTCCTAGGGTTTAGGATTTAGGATCTCAATCCTGAACCCTCAACTGCGGGAATCTGAATTCCTAAGCCCTGACTCGTGAACCACCAACCCTAAACTATCCCAAACCCTCAACCCTAAACGCTAAACCCTCAATCCTCAACCCCCAACCCTAAACCCTTAACCCGCAGACCTAAATTCGGCTGTACAACCCAATGCCTTAAACATGCGGTGGCTCAACACCCATTTTGTTCATGCAACATGACGCTCACCGACGGGAAACGCAAGTGCGGCGACCAACAACTCCGGGGTATAGAGGGTGGTAGACACTGAAACCACAAACCTCCAACTCTTAAACCCAAAGCTCCACTTTGTTGTTTAGGGTTTAGGATTTAGCCACACTAGTCCTTGCAGCCTCACCTGGTGAATCCTTTCCTCGTACTTCAAAACCATGAAAATCACAATCTGAGCTAGAGTCTAAACTCCAAGTATCCCCCTCAATAAGGCCTCTAATACTCCGTTGTAGAGTCCCGCTATATAACCCCCTTTAAGGAGTTTAGACCCTAAACCCTAAACCCTATATAACCCTCCTTAAGGAGTTTAGCCTAAACCCTAAACCTATTATAGCTCATGAAGAATCACAGATCTGACGCCCGTGTAGATCTTGCCTGTCACAACCTACTACCAAAGAACGAACTCCTGAACCTGAGAGAGCCTCCCGCGCCACCCAATAGGGCATGTGTAGGGGGTTTTAAGGGGATATAAGGTTTTTATAGGGATGTATATAGGGATAGGGGTTTATGGGGATATATAGGGATATATAAGGATACATAAGGTTTTTGGGTTTTGGAGTTTAGGGTTGTTAAGCTGCAAACACTGAAGCAAGGTATGGCGTATCCCGTAGACCATCCAAAGCCTTGTAGCTCCTTTGTTCGCTTGCTGTCAAGGTCCCTTGAGGGTTTAAATGTAAACCCCTTTTAGGGTAATACTAGGGTTATGTTGGGGCTATATCGGGAAAATGGAAAATAAAATGGAAACTACTATTCGGGGTTTAGCACTTGGTCCCCATGCTCTAGCCGACTTTGTCGGAAGAGACTTGCGCGATGGATGCTCGTGCACGTCTCTTGTAGGCTTCCGCTCGTAGATCTTAGGCTGAGGGTTGGGCTTCCAGGCTCACAGTATGCAGTGCCACTAATGCGGGATTTTGCCATAATCCTGACGCCTAATTAAGACCTGACCCTGGAGCCTGGAGACATAAGTTCGAGAAGTCCTTTATGCCATCAAACGATGATACTTTTTGAAGAGAGGATTGCGCGGAGTTTCCTCTACAAGGGGCTGTGTTTCAGAAATCTTCATGTATCCGGAATTACCATGTCAAGGATCTGAGAACATTTCATATGCCATAAAAACTCGAGAGAAGCCTGGGGAGGAGCGGCGAGCCTCTACATGCGTGGTTGTCAAAATTATGGTCCGCTTTTTGGGTACTCTAAATATTAGGGGCCATATTATAATAGGGACCCAAAAAAGGGGCCATAATTTTGACAACCACTCACATGAGCTGTAGTCAAAACTCCTGGTCTGTACTAGTTGAAGCTTGGAGGGTTTGGGGTTTAGGGCTTAGGGCTTAGAATCCTGTATACTCCAGCACGACAGCGCTGAAAAAGCTAAGAACACGCAACAGGCTCAGACACTGCTCGGGCTCCGCCATAAAGCAGGCCTCTTTTAAGAAAGTGTCGACTATAGCTCCAGATGTATGGACAGCTTGCCCGAAGTATATGCAAACCCTAAGCCCTAAGCCCTCTACAAGTCCGGTATAAGTATGTCACATGACCCAAAAACCCTCCGTGAAGACTTTGAACCCTGAACCCTCAATGAAACCATACCCCCTAAACCCAGAGTGTGACTACAGCTACAACAAACTCTCCGTGCAGCGTGGAAGGACCGCTGACTTCCACGAGCGGTGGCGCAGTGAAAAATGAGATGCCCTCGACATTACGCTCAAAATTACGCCCTAAACCCTGAACCCTAGACCATGTGTTGGGGGCTTCTCAAAAATGTGTGTGCCTGTGGGGGTCCAAAAGTAGGAGGCTACTATTCTGAAGCAGCATGAAGGATATCTGAAAACTGGCCTTAGGCGCATAGTCTTCTAAGGCTTTTTAGGGTTTCAATTTAGGGTAGTCGTGCTACTAGAAGTACTGCTGATCCTAAGGTTACTATCACCTGAACCCCAACAGCAGGTAAAATAATAACCCAAAACACCTAAATATAGCCCAAAAAGCCATTATTCTACATACTTTTGGGGTTTAGGCAGTATTACTTGCATTAGTCCTATCATTGTTCGTCGGGTTTTGCTGAGAGACGGCTTATGCTTAGGTTGCGGTGCATAAAGCATTTTAGGGTTTTGCTCAAGTGCGGCATAGGGTTTGAGGTCTGAGTACTTGGAGGTTGCGGCAATCTAGTCTAGACCCTAAAGTAACCGACCACAATTTTGTCCGGAAACCCTGCGCATGCAGTCGCCAATTCCTAAGGAACCCTACATATACACCAAAACAGACAAGGGGGGGAACAAACTACCTCATATCCTGACGAGACAGCCATTTCGAAACATGCTCATGCGGTATTTACACCATGTGTCACTTTCGGAATGTATGAAAATTACACTTAAGGGCCAGAGTAATCCCTATGTGTCCCTAGGAACCATGAGGCCTACGTTGACAAGCCCTAAACCCCAATCCCGGACACCTACTAATCCCCAGTACATGTTCAGATACACCCCGTACTCCCTTCGAAGAGGGCAGCACTGCTCTTAGAAGCACCCATATAAGCCACCAAGCCCCAAACCCTGAAACCCCTAAACCTCGAATCCGAAAAAACCTAAGCCCACCCTAAACCCGCCTGAGCCCTGCACTACAATTCTCGTATGTTTCCGAATAGGTTTCTCTTAAAACCCTAGATATACCCCTATAGGTTCCCCAACCTAACTTCAGTCCGTAGCCCACATGAGTAGCCTTTTTTTGGTGGTTGAGCCTAGTAAGATTATATTCCTTATAGAAAATACTATACCCCAAAAGGAGGATATAATCTTACTCTATAATGCGTACCATACCGATAAACCATCCTTGGGTTTTGACCGCTGCGCCACAGCATCTGGTCACTAACATGGCTCTGTACCATGGGCTTTGCCCATAGAAAAGAAAGCCTAGTAGGGGATGGGTTTAGGGATTAGGGTTTAGGGTTCAGGATTTAAAGTTTAGGGTTTGTGGGAGCGGGGGTGTTCACATTGTAGCAACAGGCTGATGGTTTTGCAAGTGGAAAATCGCCCAAGAAGGCCTTATGGGAGTACTGTGGAAACTACCCGCCTGTACATGGCTTCAATATTCCGGAGCATCCAAGTCCCAACACGCCCATGTAGCTACATCATACAGACTCCGACCACAAAACGAGTATGTGGGAGCCCTTGGGCCTTAACTACATACGATCGACCTACATGGACTCTTTTGGAATTTAAGGGCCTCCAACAAGGTACCTAGATACAAGGAATGCAGTCTTGTGCTCTAAAGCCAAACAAGACGTTGAGTTGGCGGATACTTTTTGAGCGGGTCTTTGTCTTTATCTAGTACCCGTGGCGTGCAAGCCTGAATAAGCTGGTAAACGCGGGCAGTTATCACATAGAATCTCTTTCATGGATTGGTTCCTTCTAAACCCTAATGCAGACCCATGATTAGATCCAATTAAGGGCCTTGATAATATTATAGTATTAAGACCCCTCTTATAATCCCTATTAAGGGGAGGGGTTAATTAATCAGGGGTCTACATTACACCCTAAACCCTGGTAAGGCAAGAAGGAAGTGGGATGGTGAAGGCTTTCAGCACTCGAGATTTAGCTGGTGAAGGGTTTGGGACTCGGGTTTCAGGGTTCAAGGTTTAGGGTTGAGGGTGTGAAGGGTCTGGGTTTTCATCTTTAGCCAGTCGACCCAAAACCCTAAACTCTTCATCCTACATGCAAAACCGACTTCGGAGGCCAAGAAAAATCATTTGATCTTCCCCCAACCTTGCTCTGCAAGCTCTGGAGAAAGAAACCCACGCAACTGGGAGAGCTTCAGGTGTCAAAGATTTTGGGGTACAGAGTGTTTTACAGGCACTGAGGACTTTAGAACTGAAGGCCTGTAGGGTTTAGCGTGTAGGGTGAGTTAAGCTTCCATCCTAGGATAAACGTCAGGAGGTCTGAGGATTATTATGGTGTGGGCCTGGGGCTGTGGACATGCAATTTTGAGGGGCTCCGCTTCCCCAGAAACAACGAGCAAATACAAAACTTGCTACCAAGACCTGATTCGTAAACCTTCATACCCTAAACCCTAACCTTAACCCCTAAATCCATGTTGACGCCTTCAGCTCTCTGCGGAGGCACCATGCCGTTGACCGCATTTCCATCCTGCCCCTACCAAAACACCTAAGGATCCTTAACCCGGAACCCTAAGCCCAAAGCGTAGAGGCTTCGGGTCTAGGAGGACTTGAGGGTTTAGGCAGTTCTGACTTACTTATAACCGTAAGCATGAACCAATTCTGAACTCCCTAAGTCCTTGAAAAATCATGGGGTCCACCACGGTTATAGCATACCCGAAGCTATGCATGGCCTGCGTATAGCCCCACACAACACCTACATAACCCTAAATGAACCCCGAACGCAACTACCCTGAACCTCCAAGTAGGCATCTCATGATGCAGCTACCACTCAGAGCAATACTCTTGAAATTCCTGAACATATAAACTTAGAAACCCTGAGCGATGACTAATTTGGGGTTTATGGCTTGGGGCCTAAAACCCTGAACCCCAAACCCTCTACCCGAAGCCGTAGCCTAAACCCAGAGACCCACATGCTAAAGCCAAAGCCCTAAATCTTAAATGCTGCCTTATCATACCATCCTACAGCCAGTAGTTGCTGGGCCCTGATACGCCGCACCGAACACGATCTGATTTGAAGGTTGGGAAGAAGGGAATATAATCCCTATATAACCACTAGATAATATATTCCCTTATTCCCTACTAACCCTCAGTAAGAAGGTTTATGCACTAGTCGGGAAGCCATGCTCCCTTGCAGACTGAAAGCCCTCAATCTAAGCTGCTCTTGCCGGCTGAACGGTTTAGGCTTTAGGGGTTTGGGGCTTTGGGAAAGTGATATAGACTTCCTCTTACAAAAAACCTACAACTGAGGGAAGAATGTCATCTTACTTTATGCTGACCACTGAGGTATCTCCGTTGTACATCCCGCTCAATACATTTTTGGCGAAATGCAAAGCAGCGTGTCAACGACAGCGAATTAAGGATTTGCATTGCCACGGCCCGCTGGTTTGCATTCAGCATTGTATAGGTGCTCCCAAAATATACCCCTTGTTTTTTCGCAAGCCCCCTTATCGGGACAAGTACAGCGATCACTGCATCCATCTGCTACGGACCGGGCCAAAGCAAAGCACCCTTAAACTCTAAACCCCAAACCATCTTGTAAGTTGAGTCATGGACCTAAGCAAAGCAACCAATGAGGCCTAAATAAGCAGAATAGGGTGCTGGGTGTAGTATACAGTGGTTACATCAAGACTACAACCGGCTAAGTTGGGTAACTCTTCTGGCTTCTAAGACTTAGGTTTTAGGGTTGAAGGTCTACTTTCCCCCTACACCACCTTGCAGAAGCAAATCGATCTCAAACATTCAGAGCTCATTTGGGCATTATGTTAAGGTCTAGGGCGCCCCAGCAAGCCAAGGAACCGGTTTCCTGAACCTGCACCCTCAACCTCAGCACCCTAAACCCTGGACCCTAAACCTCAACACCCTAAACCCTAAAGGGCTTAGGGTTTAGGGTTTAGGGTCCAAGTCTACAAATCCGACTTGCTCCCATCAACCCCTACACACAATCAAATCCTTACGTTCTGCAATTCACATCCCTAAGCCCCTAAAGCTCTAAACTCTACCTGAACCCGAAGCTAGTTGAACCACCGCCTGTTGGACTTAGCTAGGGTAGGTTTGGGGGCCCTATAAAAATCATATCTTTATGGCTTTATAAGGAATATTGAAAGATTAAGGGTAGTAACAGTTTTTTTTAAGAAAAAAAAGTTCACACCTAACCCTGTTACGGTGTAGGGGCTTGGCCGGGCCTTGAGCCATCACTTTTCCTACTTTTCAGGTCGGGCACTACTTAGATGGCCTTGGAATTAGCAAGATTGTTAGTAACTCTGATGATAAACGATGAACCCTTATAACCCGACACAACCATGCTTACTAACCCTTTAATCAATTCCCAGCCCATCTCAGTAAAAACCATTCAAATTCACCCCCTAAACCCTAAACCCAGACCCTAGAATCAAAACAGAAACCCTAAACC
>CAJNIZ010007838.1:0-13967 GCA_905231905.1 Symbiodinium pilosum
TTCTCCTCAAAATGCGCATCCCGGCATTCCCCTTCAGTCGCGCTCGCTCCCAACAACGCCCGCGAGGCATGTTGGAAGAGCACATCGGGCACACAGGATTCGATGCAGCTGCCGGATCCGAATCAACGCGGAGATCCTAAAAGCGGAAGCTAAGCAAATCCGAGTAGCTGGCTACGAAGAGCATATCTTGCTACGAAGCCTCCAAGCAAAGGCTCTCGCAGCGCTATACGTACTCGATGCCACAGGCCAGACGCAGCTGCTAACGTTGAAGCTCTACGAGGTACTCATACGCATATTCAGCCACGTGTCACATCCTACATGCTACGATTGCTGGGTGGCCTCTAACTTGCAAACGGATGTGGCGAATACCACTGCAGGTGCAGCGCCCGGACCAGGCTCAGGCAGCCAAAATTGCCTGCTGGCCGTCTATTGCACAAACACGTGGTCCTCGCATCATCCGTGCTCTCCTCAGGTGGTGCACAATTGTGCAACGCACCACACAAGGAGCTGATCCAGCCAGGCAACTGCGATGCTGAAGCTGATATTTCAGTGATACTTCAGCTATCTTGGGCACGTCCCAAAGTATGAGCAACGAAACTTCCAGCCTGTCAGACTTTGAAGGACTTCTGGCCGGAACGCCAGAACACCCGGACTGGACTACCAACAAGGGCATCCACATCCTATGTGAACATAAAAGCCAGATGACTGTGTGAAGGCCCACAGCCCGCACTCAGCAGTAACTGCTGAGGAGTAGCGAGCATACCGTGAATGCCTGCGTCAGGGCAATCCCAGGTTCGTGCACGTGAGCACCCCTGCGCGTCCCAACCACACGCCACGCAAAGCTTGTTCACCGCGCGACGGTGTAGATGCCACAACGCACCTCAGGACCTCAAAAGCAGCCTCTTGGCAAGCCGTCCTAGACCTCCTGGCTTTCTAAAAACGTATTGCCTTTGCGTCATCGAACCTCACGGGACGGCATAGCCATCAGCACAGCTGCAGCTGAACAAAAGAGTATGCAGAGACCTTGACGCTGGCCTGAGAAGAGGACACGCATTGACTGTCGGACGTCTATGAAGGGTGCGACGGAATTTCGACTATGGAGTAAATCGGCTGAGTGGGTGGACACCCTCAGCCACCAACATGCAAGCAGGCGCGTCTCAGCCTTCACATACATGGGTAGTTCCCAAAATTTGGATCCCATTTTGGTACCCCTAGAAATTAGGTGCCGGAATATAATCTATAGCCCACATGGGCCCAGAAAATTTGAGAATAACTCACATTGTCAAGGCTCCGGCCATACTGCGAAAGCACTGCAGAACGGGGACTTTCGTGACCCAACTCTGAGCAGAACTGAGGGAAAAGCTCGGGTATGAAGTGGTCACATAGTCGTTTCCATTTTCTTTTCCATTAAGGCTATATAGCCCCAATACACCATAGTAGTTTCCATTTTCTTTTCCACTGTCCCGCACTAAACTTTCAAAAGAAGACCGGCTTTCCAGGTTCAAGCTAGATTCGCAAAGGCTGAGCTAGATTTCATCCAGAGCCAACTGCCAACTTTCGGAACGAGCTGTTCTGAAGCCGGCCTTGATAATGGGGATTGTGGGGATTATGTAGGGGCTATATAGGGATTATGGGGAAAATGTAGGGGCTATATAGGGATTATATATGGTATGTATATGGGTTGATGGAAAAGAAGCTGGAAACTACTATGCCTGTAATTCGCAGAAGGGGCTGGCTATCTGGCAGTGCTTCAGTACATGGGCTTCAAGACCCTCAAGGGCTTTGAAGGGCAGGCAAGCTGAAGGGAGAGGGAAGGGGGGAACGTGGATGCTGGCTGGCAGCCTTTGCATGCATGCACTAGCAACAGCTAGGGGACTGTTCTCCACCAAATGCGCATCTCGGCATTCCCCTTCAGGCGCGCTCGCTCCCAACAACGTCCGCGAGGCATGTTGGAAGAGCACATTGGGCGCACAAGATTCGATGCAACTGCCGGAACCCTCATCAACACGGAGATCCTAAAAGCGGAAGCTAAGCAAATCCGAGTAGCTGGCTACGAAGAGCATATCTTGCTACGAGGCCCCCAAGCAAAGGTTCTTGCAGCGTTATACCTGCTAGACGCCAGCTGCATTTGGCCCCAAACGAGCGGTGGGAGGTACTACTACCCGTCTTCAACCGTTTTGCAGGCTGCAATTGCTGGGCTGCCTCTTAGCTTTATAGGAACATCTCCTATGTGTCCCCAACAGGTGCGGAAGATGCCACCCTAGGCTTACTGGTAGTCTCCCATTATTTAGGGTTTAGGGTCCCTATACCCTATGAACCCCCAGTAAGTAAAGGAAGCACACCAGCGAGCCTTAAGCTGCTCCGGTAGCAGACTGCAAGGGTGGCATTGAAGATAGGCTTGGCTCAGTAGTGATGGTGGCCATCAGTTGACAACGCCTGGGGGTTTAGGAGTTAGGGATTAGGGTTTTTCAAATTAAGGCGGGTTTAGGGGCTTAGGACTACCCAACAGGCTTTGGCAGCCTTCCTTCCGCATACTTCTTGCCATCCGGCCATGAAAGAGTGATGTTTTGGCCGGGTTAGATAGCAGCTCTGGACAACCACCTTCAAGTGGCTTCGTGCAGGGCGTCAGATCGGATGCCCACACACAAGGTTGGGGTCTAATGTAGACCCATGATTATTAAAACCCCTCCTATTAAGGGCCTTAAGAGTAGGATCCCAATTATAATCCCTGTTAAGGGGAGGGGGTGTATTAATCATGGGTTTAGGGTTCAGGGTTTAGCCATCTTAGGCCCTGAGAGAAAGTTAAATCAAGGTTTCGGCGGGTCAGCACGGCACGAGCCTGCCTCTATGCTGCACAACAAAAATGGGGGTTTCTCAAAATTAGGGGGATTCTAGTATTTTGGGGTCTATATTGGGGTCCCCCTATTTTGGGAAACTACCAAATCTCCACGAGGGACCCCCAAGCTCAAAGGTCGGCCTGGGTTGGAAGTGGTATCTTGCTAAGACATTCACCTGGTAAGATATGATCCCACCAGGAGGTACTAAGCTAGAGGCGAAAACTCAGAGAAAGGACCGTTTACCCAGCCGGGCCCAAGACACGTACGCCTAAACCCTAGAACCCTAAACCCCTACGAACTGGCCCGGGACCAGGAAGGCGTTCTCCACCAAGAATCAAAACACAGGCAGCATGAAAAATATTTTATCTAGCGGGCCCACTTCTGAGCTTCCTAGTCCCTACCTGCCACCCTGCACGAAAACCAAAGCGGCTTGAATACCTCATCGAAATGCGATTCGGAATCGATGAACGCGCGGCAAACAAAGAAGGATGCGAAATGATGCGGTGCAGAATCCACGAACATCCGGCCCTCCGGCATGTAATCATAATGTTAGCAGAGTGGGAAGTCGTTGGCTTTAGCCCCAACACCTTTGCGACATGTCCTGAGGGTTTAGGGCTTGAAGCACACAATGAGTTTAGCACATTAGCGGTCCAGTAGCAAGAAACCCAGAAGAAAGGGATCCATGAGCCAAGTTCCCAGTGATTAGGACACTGACACTGGCAAGTCTGAACCCCACGGCGGCAAAGTCGGACCTACTGCACCTTACCCTGTCGCTTAAGGGCTGGTTGCATTCAGCAGCTTCTTCAGGGCCCTGACCGCGGCAGGTAAGTCATAAACACTTCAACTGTCTGGGATGCGGCCATGGCCTCTATAAGCCACAGACTCACAATTCGTGCTGGTGCGCTTGTGACACATCCTGGAGTCATGGTCTTCCCACTTCTAATCCATCGCGCAACTCATTTCTGCCTAGCCTGTGGCTACTCAGAATTGTCGAAATCGCATCATCTCTCCATGGCCACATCCCTCCTGCGACGAACGGCGCTCGTTAAGAGACCCGTAAAGTCATGTCAACTTGCTTCCTCATTGTAGATGCTGCTCATCGAAAACGAAAAAGGCTGTGATGATGGCAAGCCGCATGAACCCCAATGTCAACGCTAGTCACGTCAGAACCCTACAGTGGTTGTTGGGAGCAGTCTCTACACCAGTTGATGGGCAACTCGCCAAGTGAACCCTGATCTTCCATCGCCATACCCTGCATTGCCATCTCGATTCTTGCATCCAACAGATTTGCACAAATCCTCATGAGAGCACAACCTTATACAGGGTCTCAGGGTCGTACTAGGATGTGGCATGGTCAGACAACGTGGGAGGGCCACCCTAAGACTCTAAACCTTCTAGAAAACGCCGCGATGCTTTGAACATGTGGCCACTCTGCAAGAAGCGCCCCACATGGGAGAACCTTCAAATACAGCGCCACCGGGAGGACTAGTTTGATGGGTTTCCCTAGAGCCCCCCCGCTATACTGCCCGCTCCACACACTTCCCCCTTAATTCAGGCATGAGTTAGAGGTCACTAACGCGGAACCTAGGGCGCAGTAGTATCGGGAAGGGGGGTGGGGGAACCCATGACAGTTCCTTGCTTGAAACACTCGTGCACCATCCTCTCGAGAAACAACCCGGCAAAACTGAGACCAGCAAATCCAGGAGACAGCCAAACTTTAGCTCCTGGACATGCTACAGGCCAGTTGCTTGGAACCTTTCTGCTGCCCGAATCGGATGTGAATGAGGAGGCGGGACAACATAGGAGCGGGCAAGTTTCCCGGCAAATGTCGCAGGTAGGGGCCAGGACCACCATCAGAGCTGCGCTAACAACGAGCGCGCAATGTGAAGATCCTTCCCGCAAGTGAGGCCGTTCTACATGCCGTGCCCGACAAGCTGCAACGCAAGGCAAGCTGCTTGCTTGTGATCCTGCACTGATGCTGATCAGCCTCTCGCATCATTTCACTCGGGCACAGGCAAACTTACAATCTATGAAGGGGGCAGAAACAGCACTACTGGTGGAATTTTTCTGAAGGACATGCCTACGAGCTTGCTGTCCAGCATGACTTGACGAAAGGCAAGACCACACGGCTCGCCAAAGACGGCAAAACTGCCTCAGGGCACGTCACCTAAATGGCCACATTCAGGGAATTCCCCTTAAACCCTGAACCCTAATCCCCCTAACTCCTAAACCCTAAACCCAGGGGACCGTCCTGCAGAGGCTTAGACGTGACTCGTGACTCGGTTCGCTTTGGGCTTGCTGAAGGCCGAAGAATTGGCTCAAGGAGCCCCAGAATTCAATCTAGCAGGTAAAGGCAAGGAATACATTGCTTCGCAAAGTTGTTGTGGCATGCTTCCTGCAGGTCCTAGCTGTTGCAGGCCAATAAAGCCTCACACTCCCCCACTTTAGTGGGGGCGAAGGGTGGGGGGTGGGCGACCGCCCACAGAAAATGGATCTAGACCCATTTCTCACTCTACGAAGACGCAACCCATGACTCCGCTGGTGTATGCGTCACATCCAGATCAGAGTCTTTGGATTTTTGGTTTAGGGCATCCCCACCTACAACTAATGTACTTGTCGGCACCGAGGCACACGAACTACACAGGAAGTCGAGACAATGAGGCCGCATGGTTGTAGGCTGTGACAATTCAGCTGATCTATGAGTCCTTCCTGCTTGGGCCACTTCGTGCACAAGCCCTTAAATCGCAAGAGCTCAGGGCGTCAGGCACTCAGCCGTGTCAGGGCGTAAGAACTTGGGCGGCTGACCAGTGCATCGACAGCCCACGCAAAAAACAAAACGCCGAATGCCCCTATCATTTGGTTTTGGGTATAAGATGGTAGTTTTCCAAAATAACGGGACCCCAATATAGACCCTAATATACGATAGTCCTTATTATTATGGGGATCCCCAAAAGGTACCCCTAATTTTGGTAAACCCCCATGTATTCCATTATTCCCTGTTAATCCCCAGCAAGTCATTGGATTTCTTGGGGCCCCTTGAGTCAGTGACCACAAAGCAGAGCGGCCTGCCGCGAAGAATCGCTTACTGGGGGTTGGCAGGGAGTAGGGAAATAAACTATATAGGGATTATATAGGGATTGTATTCCCTTACTCACTTGAACAACTGTCTAATCCCTAAACCCTAAACCCTACACTCCCGGAAACTAACATGGAAACCCAAAAAGGGCCCTATAAAGACTACAGTCCTTCTAAAAGGGGCGATATGGGTTTCCATGTTAGTTTGGGGGAGTGTAGTCTGTAAGCCCCAAACCACCTAAACTTTTGATCAGGCTTTGGTCAGCAGTAGCCCAGTGCACTGCAAGCCATTCGAAGTTGGCATAACGCAAGTACTTCCATGCACAGTATCGACTCAACTCTTTTCACGGATGCTCTGACAAGACTTGAATCGTTTGGACAGTTGGGCTGCGCCATGTCGAAGGAAGCAGACTTGAATCTCACAGATGCTTACCCAGTTCATGGTGTCTGCGCATGTCTATGGGGGAGGGTTAGACCCAGAAGCCAACATCTGGGAGCGGTGATATTGAACCTTGCGTATTTCATTATCCCTACATAACCCTGATATACTATAGTAGTTTGCATTTTCTTTTCCATTCAATAGTATAGTATGGAATGCTATAGAGGGGGATGCACGAGATCCTTTCTCAGAGGCATACCATCACCTTGGCCTCAAAAACTCTATGCTGGTATATATAGGGGTAAAATACGGGTTGTATAGGGATAATGGGAAAGAAAACGGAAACGACCATATTCTATACCCCATATAACCCATTGTAGTAGTTTCCATTTTTGCATTATTCCCATATAACCCGAAGGGTCTACTATTTAGGGTTTAGGGTTAAGTGTTGAGGGTTTGGGAGCCTCCCAAAGCACGCCTTGCCCCTTTGGCCACAAAGGCAACAGCAGCCGCGATCTTAATGCTAACCCAGACCCCTGATTAATAAACCCCTCCCCTTAATAGGGATTATAGTAGGGATCCTGATATTAGAGCCCTTAAAATGAAGGGGTTTATTAGTCATGGGTCTACATTATACAGGCCATCATAGCTTGGACGCAGCGCATGCTGTGCGCACTTCAATCCCTTGAAATCCTGTTGGGTAGAATGGGTTTAGGGCCAGGGTTTTGGGTGTTGGATTTTGGGTAGAATGCCTGGACTTTCGTAAGTCTGACGAAAACAATTTTAGGAGGGCAAAAGGGCTGAATGAGTAGGCTCCCTGCAGCGGCCCCTTGCAGGCCGTTCGGAAGGCTACGTAACTAGATCTGCCAACTGCCAGTTGCAGGGGCAGCCGCTTGAATGCCAGGACCTCATTGGAAGAAGTCCAGGGTAGCGTGCTCGAGACATTATGATAATCATTATGACGCACCTTTCTGGGATCTTTTCGTCCTTCTCAGAAACTCTGCAGATGCTGGGCCTTCCACAAAAAAATGTGCCTTTCTGTGAGAAGAGACCTCACGATGCAGATGGCACGGCCCAAAAGCAATTGCCAACCCTCCTGTCAGGTGGCATCCTCTACACTCCCAGACCCCTAAAGGATCCAAAAAACCGTGGATTTTTCATGCATGCTTTCGAGGAACGCTTTGACAGCCCAGACTTGGTGGATTTCGTGAGCATGACCGAGTTTACTTCACTGGCTGGCCGGAGCGGCGCCCGTGTAAGTCAAAGCCTGAAAGGGAAAAGCTTGTCCCTGAGGGCAAAAAGTTACAGAAGATCATAGTAGACTATACAAGGAATGTTCAATGTTGCTGTGGGTGGGGAGGCGCCTCTCTGTGCGCGCCCCTCCTCTGACTTGCAGGATGCTTTCGCTTGCACGACAGCTTAGTCGAAGGTAGCCGAAACTATCCGAAACCAGTTTTAACCCTACAACCGTACGAGGCTCTGCACACGGGTAACGGTTCTGCAAATCCCACCTATGGACCACTCAAGCTTACGAACCGTGCCACGAACGCTGGCGGTGAGGCTTGGGCGTGCACGTCCAGCAAGATGTGTGCCTGCGTTTTTGGTACGTCTTGTCCTTAACCTTCATCAAAACGCTTGCAGAATTAGCGGTCATGGGTCGTCTGCCGTGCGTCCACAATTAAAGAAGACTTACGGGAGGTGATGGCTGCCAGGCCGCCAAGCGAGGCTTTGCAACTCGACCCAGCCTGGCACCTATCCCAAGCATGACCAGAATGGGATGACATCCTCAGCAGTTGCAGCGGTGAGGTAGGAAGCTCGAAGGAAGGATGCACACCACACAAGGTGGACTGCAACGACTTGGCTGGAGCATTTAAAGGCCCGGGAAAGTGCACCATGCACCAGCGAGCGCACAGCGAGTTGCAAGACTCGTTAACCTGCAACAGCTGCCACCCATGCTTCGAAACCCAATTGACAGCAAGCAAAAACCCAAAGTAATAAGGTCTTTCTGGCAGAGTGGAAGGAAATGACCATGCAGCAGCAAAAAACGCTCTGGCTTCACTGCTTCCAGCCCCAATCTAAACTCCAAAATACTATAATCCTCTATTGGGAATATAAACCCCAAAATACCATAATCCTTTCTATTGGGACCCTTAAATGGTACCCCAAATTTCGGATAAGCCATTCATCCTCTCTCAAGAACCTACAAGATCTTCCCTTTACTTACAGACGACCATGCGAAAAGAAAAACATGTGAGCAAACACACCCAGGCAGTGGACATGGTTGTGCAACCCCTCATCCCTGGACCCTAGACCGTTGACCATCCTGACACATGGCAGATGCGGGGGATTTGAACGGAGACCTATGAATTATAGCCATAGCTTATGTTCACGCGTAAAATACCCCTAAAGCACCAGAAAGGTTTGGTCTGATTCCGTCTTTCCCTAAACCTCCAAGCAAAATAGCAATAGTAATGATAACAATAATGATAACAACCAGAACAATAATAATAACAATAGTAGTAATAATAATAATAATAGTAGGGTTCAGCGTTTAGCTACCCAAAGTCCACCAGCCTTGTGAGAAGGATGCGATTAGCGAGAGGTAATGCCTGCAGCATGCCAGGATTCTTGCTCACAGTCATTCAAGAAGGTCCTGATCTGCAACGTGGGGGTTTAGGGTTTTGTGGTCTGAAAAACTGTATGGCCCCCTTTCAGTAGATAGTATATATCTTTGGGTATGTCATCATAGGATCCCCATATATATTCTATCTACTTAAAGAAAACTATAACCCCAAACTGAACCACCGAAACTCCGCGTGTTTCTGAAGCTCCAAGCAGAGCCAACGGATGGAGTGCTGAAATTAATCCCAATACATTATGGTATTTTCTATTTTCTTGTCCATCCTCCAAATACAACCCTTCAACCCGAACTAAGATATATATATATATATAGTAGTTTGCATCTCGTTTTCCAGTATCCCGATACACGCCCCACTTAAACCCTAAACCCTGAAGATCCTTGAGCGAAATTCAGATCTCAAAAAATATGGGGATCTTATCACGACATACGCCCAAAACCATATATACATATTCTATCTGGTTAAGGGGGACTATATCATACCCAACGAAACGTGCACTGTTTGGTACGCATTCTGTTAATGTTGGGAGCCTTGAGTTTCCCGGTGCCTGTGCACATGACTGATGCCAAACTGGGTTTGAAGTGCGCAGCGCGCTGACCGAAGGAACTTCATGTAGTACGATGGACTAATTTTGGCCGGCGTGCCTTATGATTATGCCGATAAAAGCCAGTTCAAAAGGAAAAAACTGTTCAAGATGCGATGTTGAGTGTGCCGACCTTCTAACTGTCCCTGTCCCGTCGTAGTTTGGCTGCTGCCCATCACGGCCATCTGCCTTTTCTACACGGGTAGGTAGCAAGTTCAATGCAACGCATGTGATCGCATGTGTAAATCAATTTTCTACTGTTTTCCCCGGACACCAATGGTACGGCTTTGCGGACGACCCTTCCTTTCTCGTAGCGCAAACCGTAAGCAACCAAAACCCATCGCGTGACTCAGCATCAGGCCAATGCTCTGCTTGGATGCGACACGAGCAAACCGGTTCGATCCCGCACCTGTGCTAAAATAGTTTGAATTTTCGGAGGCAACAACACATGGGGATCGCCTGCCGATGGAAAAGCACTCGTGCAGCAAACCTAACTTAGGGGGAGCTTTAAAGGAAAAAGATGCGACACATGGGTTTTGGGAACGCCACTGGCCGTCAAATGAACATGCGCTTAAAAGAAATTGAACTTAATGCAGGACGAACACATCTGCGTAAACCTCCAGGCTACTGACCTTGCCTTGCTGCATCGGACGCTGTGGCGCATGGCAACAAAACAAACCGAATTGGAATGTGTGTTGTCCGTCAAACGGGTTAGGCAACCGTTTCAACCTGTTCAAGCGTTGCTACGACTGATTCCTTATTTGTCTTTGTCGGAGCTGGCGAATCATGAACGACGTGCAACGGGACTTAACAATATGTCTGAAAGGTCATCGTTGAAACAACATGCAGCTTAAACCAGCCAAGCGCTTAAAGCCCAAAAAAACTTCAAAACTTAGTTGGGGCTGGCCCCCCCTTGTGTAAATCCCGGATTGCGCACGCAATGAATGAAGCATGGCAGGCGCTACCCTTGTATAACCCCGCCAAGCTGAAGCTTCATGACATCTAAGCAAGACTGACTGTAAACTGACATGGATGCAAGAATTGCAGACATCAATACAGCTCTGGTCATGCTGCAGTACGACGGACGCGCAAACCGGAAACATGCAACGGCTGGCAATGCGTTTTAAAAAGACCAAATCAACCATATCAGCTGCAACGACGCACGCGTCCGATCAGTGAGGAATCTGCCTCGACAAAAACAACAGCAGCTATGCCACCGAATCAGTTTTTGGGGGCTTAAAAGTGTGCATGCAATTTTTGCTTTTCCAACCCTTTTGGAGTCAAATGTCGCGCCAAATCGCGAAACAAATGCAAGCCCAGTCGGATCAACTTGGTTGTCAACTGAAGCACTAACCCCCTAAGACAACTACCTGGATCTCCTCCAGGGCTGATTTATTAGCCTACACCATTTTGTGATGTAGAATTAGCCTTAAGGCTGATTTTAGGTGGTCCGAAGAAAAATGGCCTGAGGCATTGTGACTGCAGCTGCAAAAAAGTGAATCAGCCGATAAGATTCGCTCTATTGGAACCGAAATCTGCAACCGCACGAAATTTGCTGACGCAACCAGATGATACTGTTGTTGCTGCTGCTGTGGTCATCGTTGCTGTTGCGTTCTTTCTTGTAGTCGCTGCTGCCATTGCTGTAGCTACAGCTTGCTGTGGTAGTAATTGCTGGCTGTCATATTTGTCTTGCAGGTGGTGCTGTTGTGTAGGAAGCAAAGCACGGTCCAAGAAGTATTCAAGCAATATACCACGTGCAGCGCTGTAAGCCCGGTGCACAACATCAGTGACAGTGTGTAACATTGCCACTAGGTATGGGTTGTGTGGCGGGGGTGCTCAGGGCACTTGCGCGGCAGGGTGCGCAAAGTACATGCTTGACGCTTTTGGCATGGCACGGGGTATGAATAGCCGATGCCAGGGCTTGGTATACAGCGAGGTGCCCGACGTGTACTCTATAGGGCACGTTTGTAACGCCAAAATACACATGTTTGCCTGCCGCGGTGCGCGAATTGCGCGTCAAGGTTCAATGAAGTGTGCTCCAGGGTATACACCGGGCGCGGGCGCCGGGAGCACACCAGAATTCCAGTGGAACATACTGCTGCGCATGGGTAAGCGGCAAAGGCGGGGTACGGGGTACGCAGGGGTTCGCGGGGGGTACGGGGTACACAGGGGTACGCGACCCGTACCGTATCGGAAAAACACGCCCTCAGGTCGGTTTCGGATCGCTTTTAGTACGCATCTATAGGGGGGTTCGCCGGGTATGCGCGCGAACCCCCGGGGTACGCCTTACATCGCGCAATTTGAACATTTTTCGGCCCCAATGCGTCCCAAAGTAATCGCAACAGCGGCAGCTGTCACAGCCGCGCAGTCCCCCACCCAATGCGAGATAAGTCAAGGCAAGCGTGCGCCAGAAGCTATCAGACTCCGCCTCAGGGGCCTGGCCGTGTCCGAGTGCGTTCGAGCACAAACTTGCTGGAAGTTCTCGCAACTCCATGAACCCGGCCCTAACAACCCCTTTGATTCGAGGAGCGCATCGTTTGAGTCTCGTTCCGGAATATACAGGCCACTGGGCGAACCAATGCACTGACTCTGATGCCCACCAACATCTTGCGCAACCCATAATATGGTAAGTGGTCTGAGCCTGAGCAGAATATCCTGGCACCATGAACGTTGCAAGCGTCCCCAAGCACGCAAAAACAAGTCGTGTCATGATTGCACGGTTTACCGAATCTGACAAGCAGGCTCCCCACCTGTGTTTCCAGTACGCGACAATCGCTTAGAAGCCAGGACCCGCACACATGGAAAATAACGCCCACGTTGGTGACTCAGTGACTAGATGTCTGACCTTCTTTAGCCTCGTGCATCCTGCGCCCATAGCGTCTGTCCACGGAACAACTTTACGGAAGTCTCGATTGCTGGCGACTGAAACGCAATGAAAAAAAACACGCAAGCATGTGCACTGCAAGGGCATAAGGCTCGGAATTGGCCACCCTCACCGTGCCAACCGGAAAACAACCCTAGCAGCAAGCATACTTCCTAGCTTGGCCGAAAACCTAGGAATCAGCCATAAAGGCTGATTTTTTGGACATGGCTGAAATTCTTGGTTTCTGTCTCATGTTTCAGCCATGTCTGAAATATTGGCCGTTACAGAGGTCCAGGTAAACGCTCCAGATCAATCTTTTGTTGCAACCAGTGCAACAAGATGTTCATAAGAGCAGCCGACGCACTGTTTCCCAACCATTCTCACTGCAATGGCTGTTCCTGTGGTCTCTGAGATTCCGAGCTGATGAAGAACCGTTGTCATTTCTGGGCAACTGTTCCGAACCGCTGTCGTATCCAGACGACTGTTCTGTTCGCAGTCCCATCGTAGTAGACCGATCCCTCTAGAACTTTGGCAAGGATCCATGAAGTGCCGTCACGGCCGGGATGGACTTGAAGCCTAGAATAGATGCCAACCGGATAACGCCCAAGATCTTCTTGCATCTCTTGGTGAAGGCTTGTGCACTGATGAGACAGTGTGGGGGTTGATGCTTAACTACTCCCTTAAGAAGGCCGTGTCTAGCTGCTTCGTTGTCGCAGCACCGGACGTAGAACGGTCCAAGCCAAGGCTGGAAGGTGATAGGCGACCCAAGCCGAGGAGGTAGATGAAGGCAGTGTTGCTGCTGAATTGCTTGAGGATTTTGATGGGGAGTCGGCCCTGGAAGTATACTGCCTTTCCTTTGTCGTCTCCGATGAAGATGACTGCTCCCCAGCTGTTCTCAACCTTCCAGAATCCGAGGGGCGCCAATCCGGCGGCACTTCATCTCCAAGTCTGCTACGACTGCCGTTGGCGATGTAGCACGCATTCGTGTAAATCATGAAGAAGGATTCCTGCGCAATGGCCCTGGGATGGTCGTGGGCCGACAGTGACAGTGATTGATGATGTCCGAGATGGCGTGGAGCACGGCTGTGGTGGCTTTTCGCGGTCGTCTTGTGTTGAGCGGGCTCATGCGTATAGTGCCTTGCGGGGCGCACGGCCCGCTCGGCCGAACTTATTTGAAAAATGCGCCGTGAGAAACTTCATAACTGAAAATATTCTCAAGCGAAATAGATATCAAAATTTGCCAAATCCGTAGCGTCTGGAATTTTCCCCGGATGGGAGGTGGGCAAAAAGTTTCTGCAGCTGAGAGCCAGAAACTTTAGATCCACAACACTCATTCCCAAGGAAAACTGGAAAATCAACAAGACAGACATGTCATGAAAATCTTACTGATTTTTACTCAAGTAAAAACGCACAATCTCAAATAAAACTTTCATCCATGCAAGGAGGTAAAGCTTATTTGAAAAATGCGCCGTGAGAAATTTCATAACAAAAATATTCTCAAGCGAGAAGTACATATCAAGATTTTTCTTCACTCACGTAAAGAATCTAATCACAGAGTGATTTTCGGGTCCCAAAACGACGCCCTGCAAAT
>CAJNIZ010007842.1:0-15530 GCA_905231905.1 Symbiodinium pilosum
CCTGCAAAACCAGGGCTTCACACTAAACCTTAAATCCTAAACCTTAAACCCTAAACCCTCATTGTCGGGGTTTCATGCCTAAGGCCTATAGAATCCCTGTTTGCCCCTTTAAAGAGGACTGAGCCACGCGGTTTAGGGTTTAGGGTTTAGCGTTTAGGCTTTGGGGTTTAGGGTTTCCATTTCATTTTCAATTTCTTTTCCATTCCCCAATACTACTCTAGACCCTTAAACCTCAACCTTTAACCCTAAATACTGGTTTCCATTTTCCTTTCCGTTGTTACGATGATATGGGTTGTTCTCAAAATTCTGGACCCCTTTGTGGTATAGATCATATTTCAGCATTTAATATTTAGGGGTACCAAAATGGGATCCGAATTTTAGGAACTACCCATATACTCCCCGCTGCAGAGCCGATGTTCGGGGCCGGGCACGGCTTCATCAGGCGATGCGGGGGCAAGAGAGACAGAGATGGCTTCCTCACACGAACCTATCATCAGGGTTGAAAGGGATATAGGGTTTAGGTTGGGTACTGCCCCCCTCAGTAGCAGTTGGATAATAAGTATAATAGGGGTATATATCGCCCTTAATAGGACCCCGAATATAGACTGTTACTCCGGGGGGCAGTACCCAAGGTTTAGGGTTTAGGGAGATAAGGTCTAGGGTTGCGGGTATCAAGGTCTAAGACAGCCTGCAGCATTGGGTCTCGGGCTTTGGCAAAGAGACCTATGCCTTCGATGGGGCTCCCATCGTACACCGTGAACGCGTTGGACTAGAAGTGATTCGGGGATAGCAGGAAAGTGCTGGGTGCAGAATTTCTTGTACACGTGTGAGGCGGGTGGGTCGTAGGCCTTGGGGAAATCTTCGGAAGACATTTCACATTTCTTGATGCCAGGTTTCAGATTATTTGAGGTTGGTTAAGGACCCAATGTCAGGATCCAAGCCGGGAGGAAAGCCCGCCTCCACTTCAATTTCACATCTAATGTTACGAGCAGAAAAGTGCTAGAGCACCGAAGAAAGCTGTTTTCCAGAAGACTGCTGCAGGTTCTGAGATGAGGAAGCCACACATTTCTTTTGGCAAAAGGTTGATAAAACTGAAACCTTGAGCCCGCCGGAGGGGTTGTCAAAGAAGACATGCAGCTAAGCTACCGTTCCGCCTCAAGTGTAGGTCCCTGAAACCCTAAACCCTAAACCCTAAACCTGAAGTGGTGTCATCTGAACTTCTTCCCGAGAACGCGCATCATCGCCCGACTTCAGCCAGGCCTCGCAGGCTCCCATGACTGGCCTTTGGTTAGCTGGGAATGAAGGAATGGAAAAGAAAATGAAAACTAACATAGGGTTTGGGATTTAAGGTTTAGGGCTTAGGGTGTGAAGGAATGCAAAAGAAAATGGAAACGATTATTTTGGGTTATTCAGGGACTACT
The DNA here is from genome assembly GCA_905231905.1 of Symbiodinium pilosum. Lineage (NCBI taxonomy): Eukaryota > Dinophyceae > Suessiales > Symbiodiniaceae > Symbiodinium > Symbiodinium pilosum. The sequence continues at coordinate 1,422 of CAJNIZ010007842.1, forward strand.
ACAAGGGTCCATTCCTGCATTCCAAGCTAACCTAAGGTAAGATGATGATTCAAGTAAGCTGAGCCTCTTCACCTGTCTTTGCATGCGAGTGGCCGGTCATCATGTGATTTTTTGGATGCTCCGAAGAGTGGCGCTAAACCCTAAACCCTAAACCCATTCACCTAGCAACTTTATGAACCCTGTAATTTTGAGTAGTCTCGCGCCCAAAGCCTAAGCCTCACCATACCCGCACAGTCAGCAACCCCTACTTGCTTTTAAACCCCGGCGGGGGTATCCCTCGAGTCCAGGCCACCTGTGCTCACTTTCCAAGACTGCTGTGTTTGGGGTTTTGGAGTTTGAGGGTTTGATAGGATGCAGTGTTTCGGGCTTGGTAAGGTTTAGGGTTTGGAGACTCAGGGTTTGATAAGGTCCTAAGCCTGAGGCTCGAAACTCCAAACCCTAATTACACCCCTGAAGCCCCCAAACCTCAAAACCCAAAACCCTTCCTGTGCGCTTCCTACCAACTGTTTCGGGAGCTGCAATTTGATTGGTTGTTTGGTTGTCAGGGTCTACGGCGCCTTGTTTTCTTCTTGTGCTAGTCGTGAATTGAGGGTTCAGGATCTGAGGGCTTCATTTTGCAGGACCCTAAACCCTAAACCCCCATGAGCCAAAGGCAGAGTCCACACCTAGTCACGCAGCAATTTAGACATGCTGGCCAGGGTTTAGGGTCTAGGTTCTTCAGTTGGGGTATGGTCCCCCTTAAGTAGATAGAATATGGGGTGTATGGGGATCTTACTATAACATACTCAAAGCCATATTCTATCTACTTAAGGGGGACGAAATACAGAAGCACGACCTTTGTAGGTCAAGGCTAGGCCAAGGGTAGCTGAAACAACATGCTATTCGGCTATATTGGGGTTATATTGGGGTTATATTTGGGTTATATTGGGGTTATATTGGGATAATGGAGAATAGAATGGAAACTACTATGTAGGGTTTGGGTGAGCTGTCACCTTTCATTCACTGCAGCTCTCTCTTTTCATGTTATTCAAAGTGGCAGCTTGGGATTGGTATCAGCGTACCCACCCGGTTAAGGGTTTAGGGTTTAGGGTATATATACATATATATATATAGGAACATTTGTTAGCTGAAAAACAAACCCAAAGCCCTGAACCCTTTAGGAGGTCAAGCAGTGTATGATTCCAAGGCTTGTTTAGCTAGGAAGGATGAAATGGCTGAACAGCAGGTTACAGCTTTATCAGCACTCTGGCACAAGCAACTCAGAGTAATATGATGGTCTAAAAAATCTCCTTGGATAGGCTTTCCTTGATAGCGAATTAACAACTTGGTCACGCTTTGCAACCCTTGACCCCATGCTAATCACCTCGGAACTCATCTATCCTAGATGGAGGCCCCTGGACAATAGCGGCTGCATCGCAAGTATAGGGGGGTCCAGAATGCTCAAGTACCTTGTCTTCGCGTAGTAGTTTTCCTCACTGTAACACCAACAAACAGGTACAAATGTTGGTTTTGCCAGGGTTTCCGGCAGGCAGAGATACGGAAAGGAGCACATGGCAGCAGGTCCCAAATTGCCTGGTCCCTCCTTGCGAAGGGCAGCTTCATAGCGCGGCCGAGTTTTACTTCCCTAAAAATTTCCTATTGGGGGGTTTCCCAAAATTGAGGGTACCATTTTGGGTGTCCGTACAATAAGGACTATAGTATTTTGGGGTCTATGCTGGGGTCTCCTTATTTTGGGAAACTACCATTTCCCTTAGCATTACCATTGCTACTTTCACCATTGACGTGAGTACCCTCGTCAGTATGACGAGTATGATTACGATGATTACTACCATGCTTATTAAGACAACAACTAGTAGTATTGGGCCAATGGAGGGAAGGTTTAATTCAACACTGCGAGGTGGGTGAACTTTGTTGCCCTGGTGGAATCTCAGGTTCAGGGTTTTTGTGTTGATGGTTGAGGTTATGTAGATCTAGAAATTCAGGCTTTGGGGTTTGACATGTTTTGAAACATACCTTTCGGGCACAGTGCAGATCGAAAGCGTTTTCATGTGTGATGGGAGGTTACTAGTGTTTGGATGCAACGACCCAACCAAAAAGGACACCTTGATTTAGAGATTATGCGCTCGCCTCGAGACTGAAAACAGAGATTTTGGCTTTTCACCTTCAACCCTCAACCAAAATAGTATTTAGGGGTTATATAGGGATAATGGAAAAGAAAATGGAAACTACCATTTAGGGTTTAGGATTTAGGGCTTAAGGTTTAGGGTTCAGGGTAAGCTACACTCCAAGCGCGCTTGGAATCTGCAAGCGTCGTTCACCTGGGACCTTGGAGCTCTCTTGATCCCTAAGCCCTGAACCCTAAACCCCAAACCCTGAACCCTAAAACCTAAACCCTGCACCCCGAACCCTACACTCTACACCCCTAAACCCTAAAGTCGAGAGAAAAAACACCCTAAAGTCGTAGCCCTTTTGTCTTTCATCCCGACCCTATACCCTAAACCCTGAACCCTAAATGGTAGTTTCCCAAAATTAGGGGACCCCAATATAGACCCCCAAAATACTATAGTCCTTATTATGGGACCCCCCAAAAAGGGATCCCTAATGTAGGGAAACCTCCAAATCCTAAAACCCTAAAGTAGCCCTTTTGTCTTTCAGCGGGGGTCCGGGCAGTATGGGACCAGATGCAACCTGTGGGATGAGACACGCGCGCTCGGCCGTCGGTCAAAAGGAATGGTGCCAGGGGCTTTCTTATAATGGAAAGTACCATATTATAGGGTAATTCTTATAATGAAAACTATTATATAATAGGGTTATATTGGGGTTAAGAATGGAAACTGTCATATTATGGGATTATATCTTATAATGGAAGCTATTATATTGTAGGGATATATTGGGGTTATATTGGGGTCAGTTGGGAATAAGAGAACACATTGTATAGGGTTTAGCGTTTAGGGTTTAGGCAAACTATTATATTATAGGGTTATATTGGGGTTAGCTGGGAATAAGAGAACACATTACACAGGGTTGACGGTTTAGGGTTTAGGGTACGGACTAGGGGAATATAGTATATGGGGAGTACACAGGGATTAGACTCCCTTTTCCCTTACTAAAGCTTCCTAAGAATCCTAAGGTTCAGGATGAGTTTTCGAGCTTATGCGTTGACAAAACAGGATGTTTGTCACGCAATGAAATTTCCCTTGCAGGCCTTCTTAGAGCTTACCCTTGCATTTCTGACTGAAACTCGACTACCTCGCCAACCCATATTAGGAGCCAACAAGCCTGGCAACAAGAGTTTTTGCACCGTATCCTTGTGATGACATTTTCTTGTGTGCCCACTGTTGCACTTCCTGGGGCTGATTTTGCACTGGATCCTGGATTTCCGTGCTGAGTAGTGATACCATCGATTGACTGTATCTTGCTTGACCCTAGGTTCCCAACGTGCCAATAAAGGATTCGACAATTAAGTAGCGCGGGATCCAATCTAACGATGGTATTGTCTAGGAATGCAAGATTTGGGGTTCTCACCCCAAACCTAAAACCTAAACCCTGTGGCGTGCAGCGGGTTCCATCTCAGGCTACCACTAAGGAAAGCACACACGTGCAGCTTAAAGCTGGTCTCTCATCTTAGTGGCAGTTAGTAAATAAGGGAACATATATAGGGTTTAGGGTTCAGGGTTAGCAGGGAATAAGGGACTACATATGTAGGGATTATATAGGGATTAGATTCCCTGACTTATTCCCTCCTGAGCACAAGTACCTCATAGAGAAATGCACCGCTACAATGAATATTCTTACGAAGGGTATTTGGAAACGTGGTCTTTGGACATCTATGGCCACCCGCAGCCTTCAAAATGACCCCCTACTCATGGACATTACATCTCCGTCTACGTTCGAGAAGTTAATTTAGTTTTGGGTAGAAGGTTCGCCTTTGGGATTCCCTAGGGCTTCAGCTTAAGTTTTGACAGAAGGATTTCGGGGCCTCGAAGGACAAACAACTTTCCCAAGAGCCCGCCCAGCGGGGAGTGGCCCAGGATTCGTGTCGGATAGCATTGGGTTTAGGGTTTAGGGTTCAGGGTGTAGGGTTTAGGTGCTTAGGGCTTAGGGTTTATGGGCCTGCTAAAGGAATTTGTTGATTTGCTCCCATGCACCAGGTAGAATCCTGAAATATCCTGAACCTTGGATGCCGCAACCCTGGGTCCTGGGCAGCAAGCCTCAACGCTGACGTAGGAGCCTGAGCACTTCTGAATATGCTCATCTGTAGAATCATCATATGAGCTTCTGTCAGTATTAGAGTTACCAAGGGACCATTCAGGGTGGACAAAGGGGTGCCTTGAGTAATTTTGTATAGTCCCAAGATGTTCCCTAATTGCAACCTATGTCCATTAATCATATTTAGTTATATGGGAAATATAGACTAGCTCATATAAATGCAGGAGAGTATACACCCCAAACCCTATTCAAATCATTCCGGCCCCTCCCCTAAAAGCTTGGGTCGCAAGCCCCTTTTGCGGATCCGGAGGCCGCCCCTGCATGGCTTTGCTGGCAGCTCCACCTGGTGGGACAGAAAAAGAGCGCGCTGGGGAATTTTCAGCAGGGTTTGTACAAAAGGATAGCGCCATAGAACCCGTTAACAGCAATCATTTCTTGCCACAGCAGTTACTGACCGTTTGGCTACTTTGTAACAGAACAATACGGGCCATTGGAGGTTGGCTCCAACCTTCTCAGACGAGTTTAGACTCCAGAGTGGTGGTGGGCCGAAGGCTTTGGCACTTACGTTAAAGTTTGCTTGCGAAGTTCCATGTCAGGACCGGCCAGGGGCTAGTGACCAGAAGCGACCCCTGGCCAACTTACACATTCTGAGTGTTTTGGACCTTGATGGGCCTGTGCATTGGGGTTTGTCAACAGTTGAGACTTGGAGTGACTCTGCAGGGCTATCGAGCGGTTCTTTTGAGAAACTTCTGCGTGATGGTGTGCCTCTGGCCTCTGGCGAGGGAGCGGAACAGCTTGAACAAAAGAGGCAGCAACCAATCTGCTGGCCTTGAATCCCTTGGAAATGACTTGCTGTAGAGCGTGTGGGGTCTGCATGCTAACCGCAAGCCATCTAGCTTGCAACCTCAACCCCGCAACCCACACCCGAAACTCCAAGCCCTAGCACCGCCAAAGAAAACCTGCATGAAAACGCCAGCAACCTGAAACCCCAAAACCATCTGAAGCTAAGCCGCAATCTTTAACATCTTAAATCCTGAGTCCTTAGCCCCCACCCCCCAAACCATACACCATCCACGCCAAACTCCAGCCCCTCAACCCCCAGACCCTAACGCACCGAAACGCCCCGACGCTACGACGATGCCTTCACCATGGCCTTCCTGGGCAGCAGCTCGGAGGCTCCCAAACGAGTTGCATTATTTGGGAAATATAGGAGTATATACACACATTTGTATATGAGATGTAGGAGTATATTACATAGATGTATATGTGTATGTAAATTTACATATATATATGTGCATATATATATATAGAGCATATATAGCAGGCCTTAAGGTTTAGGGTTTAGGGGTATATATATATATACATATTTAAGGTATAGTCTAAACTTCTTACAGGGTGGGATGTAGGGGATTGTATAGGGGAGTATTATAGGGGGTTATTAAGGGGTTGTAAAGGGTTGCGAAGAGTATGTGGGGTTGTATAGGAGTATATAGGCAAACAAATGGGTATAGGTAGGCTTTAGGGACTAGCGTAATAATGACATGCGCAGTCGAATCGGAAGGAGATTATATGGTTTAGGGCCCAGGGTTTAGGGTTCGGGGTTTGGGCTCTAGGGCTTGAGTACGGGAAAGGCACGGGATTTTTCCAAACCGATGCGGTTGTCCTTTGAAGGATTGCAGAGGGGTTCTTGTGGCTCCCAGATGCTTAGTGGGGAATTAGGGTTTAGGGTTCTGGATTATTGCAGGGTTACGGCGTGGCGTTTAGGGCTTGAGGTGTGGAATTGGAAGTGTTGGTAAAGTTGAGAAGAGGGGGAGTTGACTAGGGGCGTTTTAAACTTGAGACTCTACACTGGTTCTTAGTAGGGAATAAGGTAATATAATCCCTATATGACATATTCCCTCATTCCCTACTAGAAACTAAGAAGTTCACCGAGCCCGCCCCCAGATTGTGGTAAAAATGCCGAGATTCTGGAGCTTCCAGACCCCAAACCCCTGCACAGCCCCAACCACCCCAGCCCTAAACCTGAAAGCTTACATCCTCTAAACCCAAACCCCTAAACCCAGTTGCATCGAAGACGGCAGGTTCTACACAGGGAGAGGCATCACAGCCTCAGGAGCCGGGTCGGATGCTCTTGGTCCCTGGTGGTTAGTGTGGAGGATGCTGCAGATTTCCAGCTTCCAGGGGTAATCAAATGGAAAAATGGAAAATTAACTGGAAACTTGGCTTATATGGGGGATTATAGGGGTTATAGTCTAAACTCCTGGTATCCCCCTGAATAATGGAGAATGAATGGAAAAGAACATGGAAAATGAAATGGAAACTGCTATATACAGGGTTATGTAGGGTTATAGTCTAAATTCCTAGTATCCCCCTTAATAACCCCTATAGTACCCCTATGTACTCCCCTATGTAGTCCTCTTTAAGGTGTAGGGTTGTTGGGGGCTAGGGTGCAGAGTTAGCATTGGTGATTGGAGTTGTGAACGGCCGCGGCCGATCTGTTGGAGCTTCATCGGGGCGGCTTACTATTCACATATGCATATGAATCTTAATGGCGTGTAACCCTCATTATGCAATCATACTACAATCTACGCCCAAACCTCATTCAAATTATTTTCGCCCCTGCATTAGATCATGTTGAGACTCGCATACTCTCGGGCTCTTCAGGAACCGCATACATAGGGTCCACACTACAATCAGCAGTCTACTGAGCCATTCAAATTACTGTTTTTACTGGATCTCAACACCCTAAACCCTATACCCTAAACAACAATGTTGTGTTTCTGTGGGCAGTGCGCAGCAAACCCGGTCATAATTCAGAAAACAGTCGTGGGAGGTAAAAAGGGTTTAGGGCTTAGGTGTTGCCTGGCCCTGATGGCACCTTGGCCCAAGTGCAGGCAGCAAGTACTTAAGCAACCAAAAGTTTGTTTGATTATGCAACTTTGCTGAAAGGAATGCTTCAAAGGACACCTCTAAAAAGAATGGCTACCCTAGGACTTCTGGACCATCATGGTGAAATCCCAGCCTCTGCACCCAAAGCCCAAACCTTCCACAACATGCCCATGAGAATCCTAAGAGTATCAGGGTAGCTCTCTACGATTTTTTTGAATGAATAGACCTCTGATGGAGTCATGGGGCATGTGAGAGCGATGAGCCGTGTTTTCCTTGGAAATCATTTTATGTAGGAGATCTTGGGTGTTTCAGGCCCCTTTGTCGCCTACGTACTTCAGCCTTTTTTTCTTAGGGCTAGGCTGACAATCCTTGTTTCTGGATGCTTTTTTTTTTTTGAGTTCCCCCACGCATCAGGGCTCCGTAACATGTTTCAGTTCCATGCCCAAAGCCCTGAGTCCTGAGCCTTGCCCTAAACGGCTTTGGGGTTTAGGGTTTAGACTTTAAACCCTCAAAACACCAAGCCCTAAAGTAAAAACCTCAAGTTCAAACCCGAAACCCAATTGCCAGCATAGCTGCAGGATTTCCTAAACCCTAAACCCTAAATAGTAGCTTCCATTTTATTTTCCGTTCTCCCAATACAACCCAAATATACTATAGTGGTTTCCATTTGTTTTACATTGTCCCAATGTATGATCCCAACATACTATAGTAGTTCCCTTTTGATTTTCCATTATCCCAATACACCCCCCCAACTCTAAACCCTAAACCCTAAGCGTAGCCGCAGGAATCTGAGATTTGATGTCGCTGCGTCCGAAGCTAAGGGATAAGGTCCATTGGGGTATTAGGGTTATATTGGGGTAATATCGGGATGATGGCAAGGAAAGTACTATATTACATAGGGTTTTAGGGTGGTTGCAGGGTTTAGTGTTTAGCGTCAGGGTTTGTGGTTGAGGGTGCTGCGTTGTATAGGAATATATGGGGGTATATAGGGTTGTATAGGCTGGTATAGGGTTATATAGGGTTATATAGGGTTTTATAGGGTTTTATAGGGTCATAGAGATTGGATTTAGGGTTTAGGGTTCTGTGTTCAGGGTTCAGGAGGGGTGGAGAGTCGTAGGCGAGGGTGTGCTGTTCATGTCTTTTTTGTGATGGTTTCTTGAAATCATGTTAGAGCTTTGGATGGTAAGGGTCTGCAGAGGGACCCCAACTCAGAGAACTGCCCTTTGGAAATTCCGGTTCCTTTCTCTGTAATTTGCATGTGTGATTGCACAAGTGGACTAAAGGGGTAGTCCCTATTGAGGAAACACCTGTGACCCCCGGTGGATTGTTGCATAAGAATGGTGACTGCTGAGGCGTTCTCAGTCACACTAATAGCCATGTTCACGGTGAGCTGTGCAAGACAAGGAAAGCTTATCCCTAAACCCTAAACCTAAACCCGTGGGCGAGTCCTTCCTTCAGCTCTAGTCTCCTTGAAGGAAGTTACATGGGGGATCATGTAGGGTTTAGGGTTTGGGGTCTAAACTCTTGAAAGGGGGGTTGTAAAGGGGAGTATTCTGGCGCGTATTAAAGGGGATACTAGGACTTAAGACTATAGACTATAGCTGATTCGAGGAAGGCTTGGGGTGTGGGAGTATGAGCAAGGTGGAGCAAGGCTTAGGGACAAGAACTTGGGTTTAGGGTTGAAGGTTCAGGGTTTAGGGTTGAGGGTTTAGGGTTCAGGGTTTAGGGTTCAGGGTCTTGTTGAAGCTGTGGGAGTGTGAGTTACTTTGAGTTGTCAGACTACATACTGGGGTGTTGTTGCAGCTCAAGAAACATAGAGTTGGGGTATTCGCCCTTAATCCTCAATCACGGTCCCATTCTACGGGCCTTAAAGTCATCAAGGTGAGGTATAAGAACCTTCGAGCCATGGCGCGTGCCCGAGGTTTGCAACTGTTATCTCATCATCTGAAATGGTAGCTTCCAAAAAATAGGGGGACCCCAGTATAGACCCAAATATGCTATAATCCTTGTTGGGGACCCCCCAATTTGTACCCCTAATTTTGGGAAACCCCCAATATTTTGGGAAACCTCCAAGGATAACCCCCAAATTCAAGCAGGATTTCTTCGATTGTTTGTATAGGGGGCATCGCAAGGACTCCCCTAAGAGTCTCATGTGTTAGGTGCAAGCGGTTGTGACATTTCATACATTGAGCAGTATCCATGGTGCATGCCTTCAGTGGTTTCATGTATGAAGCCCTGAACCCTAAACCTTAAACCAAGATCGCTGATTGGCGCCGCTTTGGCATTGTACTTGCCTCTCCTCTGGCTCAACTTGGGGCATTTTCCAATTCAGGGTTCTGTTTCAGGGGGCCTCCAATGAGAATGATCCAGTGAGAACGAATGTGCTTTCTGAAAACAGTTTTGTGCTTGCATGTGTTGCATGTAGCAAGCCGCATAAGCCTGGCTTGACAAAGGACGTCTAGTTCAAGCCTTCAGATGCGCTTTTAATATTGCTTGTTTTGCGCGACTCTTTGGGCTTAAGACACTAATGTGGGCACTTGACGGGCTTTACGTTTGCATTTTTTGGATGGCTCATGACGCGGCCATAACATGATAAATCCCAATTTCGGATGAGAGTAGAAATGGCGCAGCTGAGATATGGTCCAATGATTGTTGGGCTCTGCGGAGATGACGCAGTCAGGCAACTCTTCAACTGGGCTTGGCTCGCAAAGTATTAGCAAGGATCATTGTTTCCATTGCTGCTCCGAACCCGCGAGCCTGTGGCAAGAGTGCAGCCACGGTAGCCGCTTCGCTTGCTGTTTTGCGTGTTCACAGCAAGTTGATCGCTGCCCTCAGTGTGGGCAACCTCTGTCGAAGCTAGGTGTGGCTCGCACATCCTCCTCCGAGGCTGAGCAGCACGCAGATGAGCAAAATGCCGAGCAGCAGCTGCAGCACAGTCAAACAAAATATGTGATCGTAATGGCCGTCCCAGTCTTTCTGGTTTATTATCACCGGCACTGGATCAGCAAGGAGGATTTGGCCAGCCGAACGGCTGACACACAGGCTGAGCACATGGACGGCAAAAACGTGTTGGTGTTTTGGAGGCACGGTACCGTAGCATTATTGGAGTGGATATTGACCAATCCGCATCTCGAGCTTGGTATCGTCAGTGGATCTATGGACGTTCCTTTCCTGTCCAGGATCATTTGCGCAGTCTTGAGAGATGGGCTGGGCTGGACAGATGTGTCTTGCCTTAACCCTCCCTGAGGATTTGGCTTTCACACAAGCTGCTGTCGCCAAATAGGTGAAGATTAACGCCAAACCTTAGCTCTCTAGACAGGGCGAATTGTCACGACTTCTCGCAACCCCCCCCAAGGATGCTGGCTTATCCATAAACGGCCCGAAACGCCCATATTTCAGGTTCGGGAACTGTCCTAAAACCTTGGGCACCTGTTTCCAAACACCAAGGCGTCCACGTAGGCAAGAGTTTAGACTCTCCTTCTACCCCGGATTCGCCCTAAATATCCGCAATTAGGGACCACATGCATACCCCTTTTTGGGGCGCAAGGAGGGTCCTTGTGGTTGGTTGTTGTATGGACCAAAATTCACCAACCTTCGTGCAATTCAGGGGTTCCCAGAGAGCGGACCTGTTTCCGTTTTTTAGGTCGATGTCTCTAGGGCATCCCGCATCCCAAGTGTCAAGTAAGCGCCATCAGGTGATTAGTTGCCGGAAAGTGTGATACAGCTAGCTTCAAACTAGGGAAGAGTTTCCTAAACCACCGGAAAAGGTGGAATCCAAAGCATGCAAGGGTCTTGAACGAACCCCCCAATGTCTTTGCAATTCTAGGCCACCCCGGGCAATCTGAGGAGTGTGTTCTACCTTTCCAGAAGTCGAATGGACGGGAACATCTGGTAGTCTTGCGCTTTTCTTCACATGGCTATTTCTTCTTGTTGGCAAGAGCATTCGGGGAAACCAACGTGCAAGTTTAGAAAATCGGCCTTTAAGCCTCAGCCCCGTGCGTAGAGCTACGCGGCATTCAGGCAACTTTCCAAAAAGGGTTCCTATGGAATCAGATGCAGTGCGCACATTGCTTTTGATAGTATCTGGTGCTGAAACTCAGGTGTCTTTCGATGAGCCTTCTTGCAGTGTCCAGGCTTCGGGATGCTGGATTCACTTGTTTGGACCAGAGTGCCGCTTGGCGTAAGAACTATTGCGCAAAAGCTGGCAGCGTTCCATGTTTTCCCGACAGCAAAGGCCCCGAATGGACATCGGGTCTTAAAATGTCATGGTCGCTACTTTCGCCCAATTTAATACGGAACCCCCCCAAAAGTCGCTATAGAGACGGCGTGAAAGGGCTACATGGGGTGGTGTGAACTTGTCGTGGTTTTTTCCGTCATCAGATTGCTATCTTCTTTTCCTCTGATAACTAGGGCCGCAGGGGCTTCAAAGTCGGGGCATGTTTTGGTTGGGGCATGTTTTGGTTCCTGTTATTTGAATTCTCGGCGTCAATTGTGGCGTATGAACCACAAAGCAAACCTGTTCAGCAGCAGCAGGTGTGGAATCTCACATGGGTGGCAGCCGTAAATTGTTGGCGCCCATCATGACGCGGTTGCCGGCATTCAGCGACGGCTCCATAATAATCCTCGAACGACATGGCCGCGATCTCGTTGACGACGAAGACTACGATCCTAACACGCTGTTGGTGAGGCCTTATGTTGAAGATATATGGGGTACTTGGGCCTGGGATGTTCCAATCGACAAGCAGATGAATGACCTCCAGGAGCGGTGGGTTGTGGCGCACACACGTGTCACCAAACTCTTTGGAACCAAAGCCAATCTTTGAAACTTGGCGAAAGACCTTTTGCCCATAATTTTGATGTCCCTAACCCAGGAGCTTTTCAAGAAGCTGGTTGCTGATCGCCCGGCTGACGTCCGCGGGTTTCTACGGCAGCTACGCTCGAGGTTCGAAAATGTTCCGTTTCATCCCAGTGCCAATTCCAGTAGCCCCCAAGGCGCCGAGGTAGACAATTGTAAGCACTCAACGTGAGAGGGGCAAGGGGGTTCCAACAAAGCGACTACTCGAGGTGCAGTGCACGTCTTCGGTGACAGTGGCAGAAGTATTGGTACCTTTCCGAATCTTTATTTAGAATCTGCAACTTTAAAGCTCTCAGACATTGGCATTTCTGTAGTTTTTGCTGTAGAGGTCCCAGCGTGGTCGCCGATCCCTTGCCCCGTGCCCCAACAATTATTCCTTCCACTGTTCTCATGTCATCCCCATGCCCTGAACCCTAGCCCAATCAAGTTGAACAACTTCAACCCTAAGCTCGCAAGCTTGAGCCCTAAACCTTGTAATTCGGAAGGACCGGCCTTGGCGCCTGAGACGAGAGCTTTTCAACATCAACCCTGGATGGGGATTCTCAAAAATCTGGTACCCTTAAAGGATCCTAGGTATATCTGGGGAGCACCAAGGGATTATTGGGGTCTCCATGACAGCCCATAGAAGTATGATAAAGCCCCCTAGGCCCTAAGGCCTAGACCCTAACCCTACACCCTTAAACCCTTAAACCTTAATCCCTTAAACCCTTAACAGCCAGGCCGCGAAAGGCGTACACAAATTTTTTGCAGGTTTAGGATTGTAAGGGCTGTTTCTGAGTGTAAGACCTTGCATTCTCCCACAAAACCTGGAATCACAAAGTGGGCCCCCAAAGAAAGGCCATTGCCCTCGCAAAAAGGGGCTTTTGACTACATGCTTGTTTCGGTAATTTGTTAGAGGTCACTGGTGTGCTATGATGCTACAGCGGTTGCGCCCATAGGCATACAGGACTGTCATACATCTTGGCTGCCGCCCCCGCCGGCCGACTATTTGAAATGGATGGGGTTTGCTGATGGGGTAGGAACTTAAATGGGCCTACGTCACTTATCCAAAGGCTGTGTACCGAGCGAAAGCTGGTGCCCCTAGCACAATGAAAATGTAAAATCTGATGGGGTCTAACAAGATTTGACATTTTCATCGCATATGGGCAAAGCCTGACACCAATTCACTGAGAGCGTAGGTGGGATGATATTACTAGATTCTATCGTCCTGCTGTTTTTTTGGGACGAATAGTTGCCGAGCAGGCTGGCCAGTATCGGTTGTTACTCTTTTGGTTGATCCTCCAGCTTTCCCTTCTTCTTTTCTGCCTAGCTCTTGCCTTCGTCCGTCTGCACCTTAATTACATGTTCTTGATCCTGTAGCCTTGGTCTACCCTGCTGGGAATCTTGTTGTGATTGCCATACCCGCAGGTAAGCATTAAAGTCTGAACATTGAGGTTCTTGTCAACCTCTCAAATTTGAGAACGTGTCACACTGACGGCGCAGAACGACGAAAACTTTATCCTTGTCGTCCTTCTCCTCATAACCTTGAATTTTCACTATGGGCTGCTTTCGCGCTATGGTAGTGAGTATGGTTACGAAGCCCTCACCTAGACTTCAAGCCTCGCCCTATACCCAAAAACACAGAACCCCAAAACCCCAAGTCGTCAACGCTTTCGGTCTGGCTCGGGGCAGCCCAGGTCCTTACCCTTGGCACGAAATGGCTTCGGGGAGGATGAAGAGGAGACGATTTTGGGGCTGGGTGGCCTCGTTTAGGGCGTCTGGGATGAAATCAGGGTTGTAGGGGGTTCAACAGAGATCATATGGGAGTTTGTATGAAGGGATATGTAATACAGGCGTCATGAAAGGCTTGTGTTATGCTTGGTTTGGTGTTGGGTGTGGTGGAAAGGTTGTTGGGAGGGTGACTACAGATTACAGTGGTTCAGATTTTGGTGAGGATGAAGTGGAGGGAGGCATGGTTCAGGAATTGGGCGCTGTACTCTACAGGTGATCGTTTGTACCTGGGATTTCTTCAAATATCCCCCCCATCCTCATTCTCACCATTTACTGTAGGCCCCTTCATGGAATTCATATCAATGACTCTATGTGAGCCCATTTTCCGATACATTTTTCATCCCATTTCGTCATTATTCTAGTTATTCCCCAACAGCGGATACGCT
>CAJNIZ010007843.1:0-10142 GCA_905231905.1 Symbiodinium pilosum
CGCAGGAGCCGTTTGTTGTTGCCACAGCACTTGGAGAGAGGGCGTGGAACAAAGCAGGAGAGTGGTGCTTCGCAAGCAAGGAGCGCCCTGATCCTCTGGCCGGCTTGAGCCTAGCAGCTCCATGAATAAAAAGCAGCCAGGGGCATGGGGGGCAGACCCAATTTCAGCCACATTCCCCATAGCCATTTATGGGTCTAGGCTAAAGGCGTCATTGCTTGCTGGCTTGTTTTCGTTTTGGTCAAGTCCGTACAAAGTGTTGGAGGCTGTCGTTCATTGCAAGAGGTCCATGGGAGCCAACTGTAACCAATCCTAATCTCATCTGCTTTGGGCAGCCAGCCCACCCTTAGGCCCCGATGCCCGCAAGCTGTGTGAGAGGAGCCGCAGGGACACCTGTCCATAACCTGTGATGTTCACGGTGATCTGCCTTGGTCTTCAGCTTGCCCTTAGGCTTGGAGTCAGGGAATTGTGGATTCCTGTTGAGGTGGGCGGGTCGGCAAGTTAAGGACGCCATGATTATCGGGAGCCCGCTACACTCCCAGCTGGCATGGAATGCGCTTATTGAACCCAGTGCTTAGCATGGAATACTGTACCCAACTAACCTCGCCATGCCATTGCGAGCTTTCTGACGGAGAAGTCAGAGGTTTCACAGGAGTGGCTTCTTGTTGCCACAGCACGTGGGGAGAGGGCCTTGAACAAAACAGGAGAGTGGTGCTTCGCAAGCCGAGCCCAACCCCAAGGTCAAGAAGTGCCTTGATCCTCGGTCCCATAACTGCAAAGCGGTTGGAGCAGAATGGATTTGGCTCTGAGCTCCCTAAGCCCTGATCCTTTGTTTTGGGGAGAGAGGGGTGTGTGCCCAGGCTCAGGATTTTTCGAGTTCCGGACGTCGTGGTTCTGGGCCCAGCTACTACATTCTGCCCAGCCAACATGGAACTCACCCATTGAGCGCGGTGCGCGGTGTAGAATGGTGTACCAAGAACATCCGCCCAACGAGCATGGAAAAACAGTAGCTCATTAGCTACCCCTTGAAAGGACAGTAGTCCAAGTAACCACTTCTGTAGTACTTAGTCCGTTGGCATTTCACTTGACACAGAATCGGAAGGGGCGTCGCTGCCAGCTTCGTTCGATTAAGGGCTTGAGGATCCTGCAGGCCCCCAAACCGGCAAGGCTTGTCAAGCTCTTTTTGTCTGCAACACCATGCAGCCCTCCACGCCAGCACCGACGTCTTCCTTTCTTGTTCTTTGAGGTGCCCAGCCGAAGGCTTGAGCCCAAGGAAGGCTCCGCTCTTCCCAGCCGGATTGCTGCTAAAGTCGTCTGACTCAATGCCAGGTTCTGGAAAGCTCCAGCAACGGTTGCCTCATGCCCGCTTGGACTTGCCTTGCCCCTCCTGGTCCTGAACCGTTTTCCGACTCAGAGCTGTGAGTGCAACGAGTATCCCTTCCTCCCATGTTAGCTAGAGGCGCACATTGTGCAGATGGCGTAGCCTGGCAGGAGTTAACGACATCTAGCAGCTAGCAATCAACGGACAAGGTTTAGCATGGGGGCAAGGGTTTCGGAGATCATGCTCCCGCCTCGTATTCTGTAGCACATCCATCAACAGAGTTGCCAGGTCTCACTTCCCACGTCTGCCATGTCCTCCAAACCACAGCTAGCTAGCTCTGCCAGAAGACAAAGCCCCTGTGGATGTGGGAAGAACCTTGAGCTAAAGATTTGAGAGTTCCCAAGTTCCCATGAAGTGAGGCCCATCGCAAGACGGCTGCGCCCAGAGCGTGGTCACCACCTAAGAGTCAACTGCGAGTTACAATCCCTTTGCAGATCGGCAGAGCCGCAGGACTCGCAGCTACCGTGACGTACCACGACGTTTCATGACAGTCAACCTGGATTTGATTTGCTTAGCTGCACCAACCATATAGGAGATTGCGTGGACCGCTGCTTCAGACACTTGCCGTGCAAGCACGCCGTGACTGCCGCTCATGCGAAGAGTAGCTGTAGCGGGTCTCCGCCATCTGGCTCAAAAGGCCATGGGCTTGCTTGTTGCACTGCCCGCTGCGCTGCTCTGTCCACTTTTGACCGCTTCACTGCTCAGCAGCCGGCTCCTGTCTGCAGAAGGGTCGTCTCCTTGATTACACGTTCCTGGCATTCAGCATCTCGGAGAGCATCCGCCCAGCCCTGGCGACTGCCGCAGCGACCGATCCCGATTTTGCGGTAACTGGCCTGGTTTTGATCTGGCTGAGGCCCACACGCGCACAGCACCTTGCTGCCTGCACTACCGTCTTCCCCTCTCATCAACGTAACATTGGTGAAGAGCTTGAGACAGCAGAAGATAGCGCGTGCGTGCGGGAACAGCAGATCCGGAGCTGGGTGAGATGGGTTGATGCATCCCATTGCACATGCACATGCTGCACATGCAACTGTCCACATCTGCAGTATTTGCGGGTCAGTGCCTCCTGCGCTGGATGCAGCCGCTACGCCTCTGTCCATGTTCTGTGCAACCAGTGGTGTGATGGGCAGGCTCAAGCGAGTCAGGCCTTGTGTGAAAGCTTAGACACGGCCCTGCTAGCGGACTTCAGATTCATAGTGGAGCGCAGGGTCAGCCCAAAGCTTCGGCCATGTCAGCCGCTGAGGTTCAAATATGGCTCGAGGGAGCTCACAGAACAGTGATTGGTGGCAGATGCACCAGCTGGCCCAGAAATTGTTCTGAGTTTTTGCGCCACAGGTGCTCCTGCTCCATGCTGGTGTCTTACGACAACCAGGATGCTGCCTATGCTGCCCATGCTGCCAAGTGGCCTCTTCTTGAGTTGCAGCAATTGCACCGCAACTGCGCTGGCCTGGCAGACGATCTTTCGGGCGCTTTCCTGATGAACAATCCGACAAGGACGCCTGTGCTGGCGTGGGCCGCGGCATGCCTAGGTGGTTTCGTCAGGTGTTCACCCAGCCTGCTGAGAATGACAAAGCTGCTGCCTCCCACCCCTTCCTGCCAGAAGCAGATGCGCTCACGATGTACAGTCTGTTTGGCTAAGCATTTGGGGGATATAGCCGTGGCTCATGCCGGTCTTGAACTTGGCCTGTTGGGTGTACCCATGCACCCAGAGTGTTCAAGGCTGTGCCGCATTCCAGCACGCATGCACGGCCTGTACCGTTTGCTCCTGCGCGTTGGTATCTGGTATCAGGACTTGAAGCTGCGCCAGAGGTGCGCAGCTTGCAGGTTTGCAGAGATGGCAACAAGGCAGTCTGGAAGCTCAGTCACATACAGTCACGTACAAGAGTTGAGCAGAAGTGCTCGCTGTGGTTTCCGTGGTTCCTTTAAGCCTTTCTGAGGGCTTTGCCAAAGCCGTTTTGCACTAAGATCCGCTGCTTTCCCAGCTCATCCCAACTCAAAGGTTGCATCAAATGAAGGCGAGCTGGCATCCCTAAACCCTAAACTCCTCAACCCTAAACCCCAATTGTTTCATGGGGTTCCCAAGGTTGCCTTCAGCAAAAAGCATGCCTGGCCATCCTTGCGGCCCTGCACGGATGGCCTGTCTTGCCTGTGCTACCGACCAAACATGCGGTATTTTCTCCTGGTGCTCTTGGTGCCGCATGAGTGCCTTCCTTTTTAGGGGTTTAGGGTTTGGTGGGACATGTGGGACCTGCATGCTGGGATATTACTGCCGTATAAAAGAATTTCTGGGTCTTATGTGGTATAGTTCGGAGCCCCAAACTGTAAGCCGGGATGGTGAGCATTAGCGGAGGGGCTGTTCTGTATAACCTCTTGCTCCAGGGACCTAATACCATACGAGGCCCTTTGCAAGTGTCTCCCCACTTGAGAGCATAAAGTTAGTGAAATCCCAAACCCCAAGCTCAAGGGCATCAAAACTTGGCAGCTACAGATTGTTGGGGTGTCCACCTGTGCAGGAGGTGAGCGCTCTCGAATTTCTTGATGCAGCCCTCCTTGGTGCTGCGTGGGCCTGAAGGCAGGATGCTGCACCTTATCCACGCCCAAGCGCGGCCTCTGACCTCACACTGGAGTCATGCGATTCACAGCCAGATGCAGCTGCCCTAACCCCACCGTCTTCCTGTACATTCGTGGACTACATGGTCATTCCTCTCCCTTTGATCTTGCATCCACCAACCTTAGACTTCTGCTCTCCTCAGCGCGCATGCGCGTCCTGGGGGCCTTGAGCCTTTGCGCTCTTTGCCCAATGGCAGGCACTGGGTAGCAGCCGAGGTGGGTGAGGATAAGCTCAGTTGTCGTGCACCAAAGCGGGCACCATGAGTGCTGCAAGCCCGTTGCGCATGTTGCGCCTCTCCGCTGAAGGACCAGAAAGACGTTTACCGGTCTCTGGTCAGAAGTCAGAGAGACTCCGAAAGCTCGAACCGCTCCGCAGCCTCAAGGCTGATGTGGCGAGTGACAAAGCTTGGGCTCTGCCTCCAATCATGGGCACATGAAGGCTGTCTTGTAGTGTAAGCTCATGGCAGAAACAGCTTAGGAGTAGGTCAGATTCTTGCACTTGTGTGCCACTACCGTATCTATGTGTGCCTTACTGCCAGCCTGGTTTTGCTGTGAGATGTTTGGCAGCTTACGCAGAGGTCGGCATTAGCTTCCAAAGGCCTTGCGGCTCATTTTGATGAGCTGAGAAGCTGCCTTCCATAGCTTTCCACTGCTTGGCACAGCTGTACCGATTGTACCGACTGTTCCGACGCTCAGACAGTTGCGCCGCAGCCACGCGGCTTGTGCCTTATGCGCTTCGCATGCCTTGCTCTGTGCTCTCAGTCCCCAGGCTCAAGCTACGGCCCAACAAGCCGGTGCAAGTAGGTTGCGCTGAAGTGAGATGCAGGCTCAAGCCATCTTATGTTACAAGCAGGTTGAGGTGAAGCACATGGGGAAAAGGTTTGGCCCTCACCGCTTCGCGCACGTCCAGCAGGTCCCGTTGCTTGCACGGACACGGCTTTGCGGGAAGGTGCAGGGTAGAGATGCAAAAGACGAAGCATGCCACAGAATCCTTTGCTGCCGAAGCTGCAAGACCTCCAAGGCCTTCACCTGGGCTTTGTCAGGCCTCTGCTAAATTCCTTGAGGTCGAAGAAAACAAGGTCAGGTCCCAGCTTTGGGCCCCGAAAGGTGGCCCCAGTGGTTGCTGTGTAAAAAAGCAGCGGAAATCGTGAGCGCGCGAATCGTACGGCAGCCAGGAGGCCGCAGCCTGCGCAGCCTGCGCAGCCTGCGCAGCCTGATATTCCACATCCTCATGTAGAGCCCCTGTTGCAACTGGCGCAGCATGCGCAGCATTCGTGCATGCTTCAGCGACTCTTTCTCTAAAGAACCAGAGGCCAGAGGACCTTGAAGTGCGAGGGGCACCACTTGAGCCAAGTGCCAGTCTGAAAAGTCTCATGTGCAGAATGCCACATCCTGCCGCTCTGAAATGTGCAGAGGCCCAGAGGCCCGCAGAGCGGCCTACAGTGTTGGCCACCCTCCAAGCTCTGGCTCTGCCCACCTCATTTGCTGAACCACAAAGCCCGCGACCTCCCAGGCACTTGGAGAGTCGCGCTGCCCTGGCCCTGGATCTTGCTTGACGCATTTTGGGTTCAGAAGCGGTCATCCAAAGTTGACTCCTCTTCTTGCAGCCTGCCCCCTGGCTCACATGAGCCCGCTCTGCAACCTCCCAAACATCAGAGCTTCAGCCAGCATGGTCTTCAGTATCGCTCATCCATCGTAATAGCCAAGCGGGGGGGGAGGGGGGTGGGGGGTAGGTAAGCCGGCCATTTTTTGACCGGCCATTTTTAGAATTTGCATGAGAAGTTTAGAGGCCTCACAAAGTGGCCTGCGGTACCTGGGGAGGTGTTCTAGGCCGTAATTCTGCTTTCGAAGAACCTGTGTCGTTGAAGACGTAAAGTTAAATGGGCGGATTCCTGGTCATTTCTCTGGGTGGTGAGTAGACATGGCCACCACCACCGTAATCATGGACGTCAAAAATGGTCCTGCCATTTTTGAGGCCCCTCTCTTAAGGGATGGCCGCTTCTGCAGTGCATGCTGCATGAGCCCCATCTTCCGTGTGTGCGTACAGAGGCCACTTCCTCCTGGGCCTAATAAATGTAGGAGGGTCCTCCCCCCTGTTAAGTTTGGGGGGATTGTCCATGCACCGGTCCGCACTCTTGGCACAAGGCGCCTCCGCATCCTGACCCGACCACACCGCTTCCCCATCCACCTGCCTCCCTGCCTGCCCAAGCCATGTCGGCAGTCTCCGCTGCCCCGTTTCTGCCACCTCGCTTGAACTGCGCGCAGCACAGTGTGACAGTGCGGCCGCCATTTGCATCCTGGCTAGTGGTCGCTGACTGAGCAGGCCTCGTTTCCCTTCCCGGGCGCAGCCAGCAATATCACGTTGGGTTGCATGGCTCACTTGCTCAAGACCTGTTCGTCGTGTCCGAAAGTGTCCAAAAGTATTGCGACTCCCCTGTGTCTTTACTTCTTGCGCTGTAGGTAGACAGCCGGAATCCATCACCTTGCCCAGTCTCGCACATCATTCAGCGGTCAACATCTGCTCCTGAGTGTTTTGCTCAAAGGTATGAGGTGGCACGGAATGCATGTGGCCTGCCCAGCCCGTCCCGGGCGCTCCGCGTGCCGCGTGCGCCCGACCCGCCTGCCTTGCCGTTGCTTTCGGAGCCTCCGCCGCCATGCATGAAAGCAGGCGCAGGACTTGCATGCAGAGCAGCCTGCGCGGCCATTAAGGGCCACTAGGTCCTTCCCGTAGCTCCTCACCTGCTTGCCTGTTTGATCCAGACCTAGAATCCTAGATGATGCAACCTGTGTGGAATAGAAGCCGTGCTCCCCCGCGCTGTTGCCATGGCCACCTGAGAGCTGATCTAGAAGCCAAAGCTGCTTCTTCAGCTCCATAACATCTCTGTGCAAGAAGCTCCCGAAGCTCCAGTGTCGTGGCAGCTGTCAATCACCGCTGCACCACGTCCTGGTTCCAAGCGGTTGGCTATGCTCCTGCGAAAAGCCCAGTGTATGGGAGCGGTTGCCGGCCACTATGTATGACCTCTTTGCAAGGACTTGACTAACAAGAGGACAAGGAATGTTTGCTAACCCGTGCTCCTGGCTGCTTGGCATTCAAGGTGCCAAGCAAAATGGCCTAGGGCAGCGGATCCTTTTGAAAGCAGAGCATCCAAGAAGGCAAGCAGGTCTCCGGGGTCTCCGGATGAATGCGGTGATTAAAAAGTAAGCTGTAGTCTTCTTGGACTTGTACGGTCAGGGACGTCAAGCCGTCAAGCCTGACCTGTGGTGGGCCAGAGGCAAAGACAGCGCTTGCTGAGTGCAAGGGGGAAAGCCCAAGGCCAAGAATCCCCAGGCCGGAGCGCCTGCAAGGCAGCTGTCTGAGAGCCTGCGCAACCTCTGCACGCTGTGAAAACCTAAGCCGTCCTCACTCAGAGGTAGGGCGGCTCTTTCCAACGGAGAGAGGACAGGTTTTATAGGAGCAGCTTCTTGTTGGCACAGCCCATGCAATAAATGGA
This sequence comes from Symbiodinium pilosum, assembly GCA_905231905.1. Lineage (NCBI taxonomy): Eukaryota > Dinophyceae > Suessiales > Symbiodiniaceae > Symbiodinium > Symbiodinium pilosum. The sequence goes on from CAJNIZ010007843.1 coordinate 7,480, forward strand.
AAGGCCTTCCACAGCCGAGCAACCAGCTCTAGTAGCAGACTGCCGAATTTCGTGACAGGCCTCTGGGATGTAAGCACCCGTGCCGGAGCGCTGCCCAGGCATTTGAAGCATTTGAAGACCTGGACATGCTGCCTTTCCGCGATGTGTGCAAAAAGAGTCCACGTCAAGTTAATGGGACCTTTCCTGGACCCTCCATTCTGGCTTACGTACTTGCCAAGGAATACCATGAGCTGCTTTTCACCGTATATAGCCCTAAATTAGATTGAATATGGTTTTGGGTATATTATAAAAAGATCCCCATATACCGATCATATCCCCCATATTCTATCTACTTACAGTACGGGAGACTATACCTAGAGGGCTTGGCAAGCTTTGGACGTGATGTTGAACTCCATTACCTCTTGCCTTGCTTTGCGCGCGGTTTCGGGTTTAGGGTTTAAGGTTTAGGGTTTATGGCCCGGCTGCCAACAGCCCATAAATTCCACGGATGTGCAACATAACAGTTCTAGGCATTACAGTCAGACGTCATCAATGCAAAAAGTAAGCCGTCACGGCAGTATCTTGCGAAACCTGATTATAGTATGGTATTAAATTCGATGGGTCATAAAGTGGGAGAAATGCCCAAAAGAGCTGTGGCTCAAGCGGCCCAAGGCAATGTAGTCGTGAAACCATGGCACTTCTACAGTTTCTGGGGCCATTCCTATGCTTCGTGACCGTACCTTCATGGGGGTTCATGGACCCATCAGGCCTTTTGCTTACTGGGATTAGTAATTAGGGGTTAGGGTTTAGGGGTAATAAGGGGGTTTTATCTTACATTATAAGGATTATCTACGTTTGCTTTGGTTTCTGATTGCTGGCAACCTTCTGTCGTTGAACTGGGAGGCATGCGGTTTCACAAAAATGTGAGAATGAGGTCTGGAAGTAGCTAAAACCAGTCAGGGAAGGAGTGCAAGTTGAAGTTACCATGGACATGTGCGAAGGCTGCGAAGGCTGCGCAAGCGAGACATCTGGCACTTTCGAGGAGGCCATCCAGGTCAAGCTGTTGCAGGCGGGGTGCTGGGTTCTCCGAAGACGTCAGTCTGCAAAAAATACTACAGTGTGTTAATTCAAGCAGCTCTTGCTTGGAGTTTGGGTTTCAGTTCGGACGGGCTGTGGTTATTGCTTGCGTCGGTGGTGACGGAGTTGCCCAGAGCCGCAAGCAAGCAGGAGTCTATGAGAGCACGCAAGTGTTAATGGCCATGAGGCTTTTCAAGGGGTTTGCGGATCAGACTATGCAATGGGGATGCGGGTTGAAGAGGGAGGGCTTCGTACAAGACATTTGCCTTTATCACTGAGGACCAACCCAAGACATACACAGGACAAGTCCAGGACGACGGGAGGAAAGATTTTTCCTGCATTTTTGTGACAGTAGGAACCAGCAATCGCTGAGGAAACACATGTGTCATGATCCCGAAAACTTGCAATTGCTAGTGTTTTTTACTCGGGTCTTCAGAGGGTAGCACTCTGGACAAGGGTCTTCGAATGGGTTTGTCGAAGCATGAGAGCAAACTACGATGGAATGGAATGACAGAACACAAAGAGCTTGAGAAAGAAGAATAAATAAAACACGGAGGTAGGACAGGCAGCGAAGTCAAAAAGCCAATTGAGAAAGTATCGTGAGAAACACACCGGAAATTAGCCAGCATGAAGGATACAAGCCAACGAAGGAATACACAAACAAGCAACAACGAAAGCACTATACAGCGACAAAAAGACACGGACGGGCACGAGGTGTTCTACCACCCGATCGCATGGTTGGAAAAAGTACAGGATGATTTGCGCATGATGTTTGCAAATGGGGGTTGGCGGGCTGCGCGGGTTTTTGAAACCTGCACGCCCGCTTCGAATAAGTTTTTCCAAGCGATGCCAGTGCTGATAAAGGCCATGCTTAACTGTTCCACAGACTGCCAGTGCTGGAGTTCAAGCATTTGTGCATGTTGTAAGTTGCAGTATTTCAAACATTTCAGGTTTTCCAAAAATGCTGGGATTTGCAGAGTCCCAACTTTGACATGCCGTCCGCTAGTCGCAATACTGGAAGCGCTTCGAGCTGCAAATGCTGTAAATACTAGGACTCATTCCTCCATTCCTAGCTAACCAAAGGTAAGAATAGCCGTGCGTCAGATGTTCTAGGATGCAAGCACTGTTTTTCGTCGAGTTCTTTTTGTTTCAGACGTGCGGGAGCTAATGAAAACTTCTAGAGCCAAATGGTACTTTCCCAAAATCTGGGTACCCCAATATAGACCCCAATCTACTATAGTCCTTATTATAGGGACCCCCAAATGGTAGCCCCAATTTTGGGAAACCCACAAATAGGGTTTCAAAGTTACCCCCCAACCCCCAAGGGTTGTCTTCACTTTTCTGGCCAGGTTTCTCTCCGTCCCTAAAGTCTTGTTTCCAAAATTGGCTCTATGTAATATATATATATATAATATGTTTTTGTACAGGTATATGCATACATATATATGTATATCTAGATATACATGTATACATATATATATATATACATATATTTGTCCTGCCTAGCAGTACATCATTACAATGACCCCGCATAATTTCTCATTTTCCCACAACCCTTCAATACCCTTTGCATAATTAATCAGATTGTGTGTGTGTGTGTGTGTTCC
>CAJNIZ010007845.1:3333-15245 GCA_905231905.1 Symbiodinium pilosum
TATGAGTAATGTGCGCGGGCATGCCGCTTTATATTTAGTGGTTGAACCTAGTAAGATTTCCTTCCTTATATAAGATAGATATAATCTCACTCTATAATGGGTACCATAGTATCCCCAAATTAATTACTACTCCTCTGACATACTGCGGATTTCCTGAAGGGACGTTGCTGACCCCATCTGCAGATTCCGAAACAAAAAGGAGTAAGGGGTTACGTAGGGATTATATAGGGGTTACATAGGAATAATGGAAAACAAAATGGAAACTACTATAAGGAGTACCTGTACCCCAAAAGTATGTAAAATAATGGCCTTGTCTGGCTGCTATTATGGATTTAGGGCTATTATTTTACATACTTTCGGGATTTAGGTATATACTAGGGCACAAATGAGGCGTAAGAAGCGAAAGAATACTCATCAAGAAGGCAGCAGAGACCTGAATCTTCTGGTAGCCATTTACACAAACCAGCAAACAACTGAAACACCGCACTTCCCAAACAATATCTATTTCTTCTTCAACCACTCGATCTACTGCACCGTCTTCTAACACAGCCGGCGCTACTGCCGCCGACTCTCCGTATTGGGGCCATATAAGGCATCCCGATATTCCCCTCTATAAACGAAAGGGAAGCTGCTGTTATTGCAGGTAAGAACCCTAAACCCTAAACATATAGAACAAGACCAGCCTGTCCAGGAAGAGAACCGTGCAGATCACGACTGCGATGGCCTAGGGTTCAGGGAGTTGGGGGTTTAGGGTTTAGGGTTCAGGGGTTTAGGGTTCAGGGGTTAGGATTAGGGGTCTAGGGTTTAGGTAGGCGCAGGGCTTATGGCTTAGAATGCTTTCGCCCTGCATGCCCCTAAGCACCCTACATGCCAAGAGTTCTGGCATCTTCCTTGAGAGACGATGCAGGGCATCAAACCGTAAACCCTTAACCTTAAACCGCAACGTGAAGCCAGAGTTGGGGGGATTATATAGGGGTTACATAGGGATCATATAGGGGTTACATAGGAATAATGGAAAACAAAATGGAAACTACTATAAGGAGTACCTGTACCCCAAAAGTATGTAAAATAATGGCCTTGTATGGCTGCTATTATGGATTTAGGGCCATTATTTTACATACTTTCGGGGCTTAGGTAGAGGGTGCCGACTAGGTGCGGGGGAGTCCAAGTTGCGGAGTGCCTCCTTATTCTGATGACGGGGTTGTGCTCTCAAGGATCTCGAAGTTCGTGACGAACAGCCCCGGTTACAGCACAGTATGGGAAACTCATACTTCTCCCGAATTGCCATCCAGATGGGCAAGAAAATGTGAATTCAGATTTGCCCAGCAGGGTTTGTTCGGGAATTCGTCCCCCTCATCATGAACAAGTCCACACCCGCGATGCTGATTTTTGCCGCCGTAGCGACCCTGAACTGCAAAATCCTACACTCTAAACCTTAAAAACTACTTTATACGTAATCAAGTAGGGGTGGAAAGGGCTGGAGAGGTTGCAAGTTTTGCCAACAGGGAGACGGATTTATTTGGATACTGTAGAAAACTAAGTAAATACCAATCTCATCTTGAGGTCTGTTTGAAGTACCTATGCCGTGACTGCAAAAAAGAATAAAGGACCCACGATATTGCTGATCATCCCTACCCCGGCTTTCACTTCACTTTCCATCTTCTGTTCGATTTGATTCTCCATAGTACCCTGAACCCTAAACCCTGTATCTCCTCTATGACCCTCTCCTTTAGCCGCCCGCCTACATTTTGGACTGCCTGGAGGGTGGGATGTAGAACTACCCTGACCCTGCGACCTGTCGAGATATTTGACCTGCACTGGCGCCCTCATCGCTTGGGCTTTGGAGTTTGGGAGGTTTGCATAGCCCACACTACTAAAAGAAAAACACAAGGATCCGTTTCACATGACTACAAGTTATCCCATACCCCAAAAAGTACCAAGGACCCCGAACATTGATCCAATTTAGGGCCACTAAGAATTAGGGTTTGTAGTTTAGGGTAGTTGCTAGGGCTTCAAAACCCTAAACCAGGGCCCCTAAACCCCTAAACCCTAAACCCTAAACCCCTAAACCCCTAAACCCCTAAACCCTGAACCCCTAAACCCCTAAACCCTAAAGCCTAGGGGAAGGTCTCGGGCTGCGCTTGGGCCACTTCGAAGCGAAAGCTGCGCGAAACTTGGGGACACACCAGCAGGGTAACCCAGCCCAAAGGATCTAAAAATCAGATCCCCTAGAACCGTAGGGGGAATTATATCAGGATTATATAGGGGTTATACTGGGTCTACGGAGGGGATCTAATTTTTAGATTTTGCCAGGGGTCTGCGAATTTACGGTAATTTCAATTCCCAGTAGTTAGGGTTTAGGATCTAGGGGTTGAACAGGATCATCTACAATAATTTCAATTCCCACTTTAAGGCCATTCTGGTACTATTCCCTGTGAGGTCGGGTGAGGCGCTTTAAAGCGCCCAGCGCTAGAACAGAAATGTCAGATTCTGGGAAATGGGTGATTCTGCAAAAAGTACCCTGTATGTGAACCCCAAAACACAGACCTCCTAAAGGTCACCATAAGGGTAATGTAGGGACCACAGCAAATAGAATAGGGTTTTGAGGTATAGTATACTACAGTTATACCAAAACCTTAGGGGCCAAGACCCGAAACGAAAAAAGAAGAAGAAGAAAAAGAAAAAAAAAGGAGAAAACAAAAAACAACGAAAAGCTTCTACATGGACCCCTATAACTCAGAAGAACCTCGATGCTTATAGTCTGTCCTTCCGTAAAACTCTAAACCATGAAGTCTGAACTGTCAACCTCAAACCGGAGCCTGAACCTTATTTCATCACAAAAACCTTCGATCCTCAACTTGATCCCTGGACCTCAAGCCCTGAACCTGAAAACCTAAACCCTAAACCCCAAACTCTAAACCCTAAACCCCAAACCCAAACCCTAAAACCCTAAAACCCGAACCCCCTTCCTATAGGGTGAAGTAGTGGCCAAGCCCCCCACTGAGGAAAAGCTCCAATCCCGTAGCAGCCGAGAGATGTCACGGATACTCCGCCTTGGTGTTGGCATGAGACTGTTTAGGGTTTAGGGGTTTAGGGCGTCAACCTAGTAAGATGATATATAGAGTACTATACAACAAAGGGGGAGCTAATCTTACTCTACATTGGACATCTAGTATCGCCAAACAAAGTACTACTCATGCGATATTGGGTGTAGGACTGAAGGTCTAGGGCTTAGGGCTTGGCTTAGGGTGTTTGGCGCTCAGGGTCTAGGGCTTGAGGTTCAAGGTTACTGAAGTCTACCTTTGCAAGCAGCATGAGATTGCAACACTAGATGCCTTTCGTATTGACGCGACATGTGAAGCGACTTGACCACGAAGTCGTGGCCAAGACGACCTTCATTCGGGATCCCAAGCAGGGCCCATGTAGGGATATGGTATAGATTCAGGGCCCAAAGTGCTTCGCACATCTTTACTACTTTGGGGCCCATGTATGTATAAACATATATATATATACGCATATGTGTACATACCATCGACTACATGGATCCTTTTAGGGTTCGCTGTGCCCCTTGAACAGATGAGCATCTCCCTCAAGCTGCATCCTCCTGTACAAAGCCCTGCCGTCTCGGCAGAGGTTGAGGCTTCATTTGGGGTTTAGCGGTTGAGGTTGCCCAAAACCCTGAATGGCTGTGGCTGAAACTCCTGTTCAGGGTATAAGGTGTAGGGGTTACGGGCTTCGTGTTCATGTAACCCCTACATGATGCGAAATCTGTATAATCCCCACGTAATGCAGAGGCCTGAATTCTGGATTATCTCGAATGATTTCCTTTGAGCAGCCCAAATTTACTTCAAACCCATACATTCTCCCTAAATCCTGGACCTAAACCCGAACCACTAAGATCTTTTGAAGCATCTCCTTCCCTAAGCCCCAAACCCTACATCTTTTTCTCTCTAATGTAAAAGTCCACACCAGGGGCTCCCAGCGCAAAGGGGGCCAGAATTAGTCCAATGGCTCGCCAAGGGGCCTGCTTTGAAGGTTTGCATAGTTCAGGGTCTAGTGTTCAGGCAGTGACGTTTAAGGTATAGGGTTTAGAGTTCAGGGCATGGGGTTCATGGTACAGGGCTTAGGGTTTAGGGTAGGAAGTTCATGGTTTAGGGTATAGGGTTTAGGGATAGGGGCATATGGTAATTTCCATAAACAGAGGCCACAACATAGAGCCCAACAGATTATAGTCCTTATTCTAGGCACGGACAAAAACAGACGCCCGATTTATGGAAACCCCCATGTAAAACATTTGGTTCCAACCTCAATCCTAATTTCGTTGGGGCTGTTTAACGCTTCAGGTATAGGGCATCATGTTTAGGGGTTCAGGCTTTGCGAGCTCAAGGTTTTTGGAGTGGGATTCATTTTAGTGTTTAGGGTTTGGGGCTTGTCAGTTCATGAACTTCGGGTCTAAGGCCCACACAGAACACTTCGGTGCGCAGACACTCACCAGGCGTCAACATCCCCACATGCTCGTGCACCCGATGGTAGTGGTAGCGATCTAGGTCTCCAACAATTGCATCTGATTGGGATCAACCCTGATACACAAAGAGTCACCTAAACAGGTAATGGTGGATATGCTGAGGCTTACAATAGGCTTGATTGTAGGAAGCGTGCTGGGTCAGGTACCGGTGGGTATGTGCAGGTTTACTACCCGGCTTATATCGAATTGTAGTGCGTGGAGCTGATCCTAAACTACCGCTGATACTGACAAAGCCAAACATGTAGGTAACGTTTTTTGGTGGTTGAACCTAGTAAGTTCATATCCCTCATATAAGATACTCTACCCCAAACGAGAATAAACTTTATGATATAATATTACTCTATACTGGGTACCATGGTATCCCCAAACCCTGAACCCTATCATTACCCTATACCCTAACCCCTAAAATATACTGATGTGAACCAAGCCTAGCAAATGAATCTAAAGCTGGCCCTGAAACCACGCGCAGCAAGTCATCATACCGCCTCTGCAATGTCCGTGGCCTTTGCAATGAGACCTGCATTCACGTTTTAGGGGCACTGTTTAGGACTTAGGGTTTAGGGTTTAAGTTTTTGCTGTGAGTTACCGTGCAAGCAGTGATGATTAGGTGTCAATGATCCTTCAAGTGCATGGCTGCCATTGCCTGACTGTAGAAGGCCATCTATCACAATCATCTACCCCACGCCGCTGAGGCCGCCCAGCCGCCCAAACCTACTCCTTTCCGGGTGAAGACCTAAACTCAGTTAGGTCCATCTTGGCCAACAGCACAAATTCATGTCATTTGGTGGTTTCGTTGTCGAAGGGGTCTCGAAGCTTCTTGCAGGACCCTTATAAATGTCTGGAGGAGTGACTTCATGTAGCCCCCATACGAGCCTTTTCTCGTAGCCTAAATCCCTAAACCCTAAACACTGCATCCCAAAACCCTCAATCCCTGAACCCAAAATCCTGAAACCCTAAGTCCCTAAACCCCACCTGGCTACTACCCCCCCTGGTCATGTTCTGAAAAATTGAACCCGGCCCTAAACCCCCCAACTCTCAAACCCTAAGCCCAAAACCCAAAACCCTAAACCCTAGCCCCAAAACCCTAACCCCTAAACCCAAATCCCAGCCTGTTTTAGGACAGATCTTCATAAAGCTCAATCCTCTTCCGAGGAGAAGCGGCTGGCCGCTGACCTTCATCATTGCGGCTTAGGGATGTGGTAGTTTCCTTAAATAAGGGGAGCCCAATATAGACCCAAAAATGATATGATCCTTATTATAGGGTACCCCTAATGTTAGGAAACCCCATGTAGGTTTGGGGGTTCGGCTTTAGGGTTTGGGGTTTAGGGCTTAGGGATCTAGGGTTTGGATTTAGGGCTGGGGGTTTAGGGTTGGGGGTTGGGGATTTAATGTTAAGGGTTGGTTGTTTAGGGTCGCGGGTTTAGGATTTAGTGTCGGCTGCAGAGGCTTGTTTTAGTTGTGGAATGTACAGGGTGTTTGTGAAAATTAGGGGCTGGAACCCATCTATGAGGAGATGGACCATATCACATAGGTTGTAGCGTAGTTCAGCAATCACTGTAGACTAGCGTCGTAAATTTTGACTCTTAAGCTCTAAAGTGTGGGCAGGGGAGCTGCTGAGAAAGCTTCGCTTCATTAGTGCGCAGTTGCAGTGGGAGACATACTGTTGATACTAAAAATCCTGCATGACCTTAATATACTATAGTACCATAATTCCCAGGGTATAAGGTAGTTAGGGTCATGCAGGATTTTTAGTATCCACACCCTAAACCCTAAACCCTAAAACCCTTAGCAGCAGCCGTGGAAGGGATTATGATTGATTGTGTACAGCGGTCGCAGCACTAGTAAAGAGATCTCCGTCTACATCAAATTCACCTGAGCTGGCTGTTTACGCACAACACGAGTCCGAATCGAACGCGAAGCACGGCCCTAAGATAAGAATACTAATGATAATAATGACCAAAATAACAATGATAGCAATAATAAGGAGAATCGAAATAGTAATAATAGCAGTAGCAGCAATGCAAACAACAATGATAATAGTAGTAACAATACTACTAGCAAGAATACCTTGCGGGCCTCAACATGCCACTCCACTCCGACGGTGTTGCGCACCGTGTCCTGTCAGGCCCGCATCAAGGTGCATGACCTATAGTCTAAACTCCGTAAAGGGGGGGGCTATGCAGGGGATCATCATATAGGGGCCCACCATAGGGGTTATTAAGGAGGATGCTAGGATTTGAGACTGTAGCTCACGTGGGATTTGCACCCTCTGCACTGCATGCGATGCAAATATAATTTTTGCGGTTTGCTTCACCAGTCAGTCTTCCTCTAAACTCTGCACGCGAAACCGTATTGTCATAAGTAGGTTCTAAATTCTTTTTCATTATCCATATAGAGCCCCAATATACTATACAGTAGTTTGCATTCTCTTCTCCACCACTCCCTGTGTAACCCCAATATACACCCTAAAAGCCCAAACACAAGCCTCCCTTGAAGAATACATATGAAACGTCCGGAAATGGACCCTATGTACCCCATCTTATCCCCAAGCCCTAAACCACGAACCTTATGCAATCCCTACCCTAAACCCTAAACCCTAAACCCTATAAAACCCTTTGAGGGGACCCTTCAAAGGGTCCTCAGAGATGCTGTCCACTTTGACTTTGCAGTCAAGGGGAGGCCTGAAATGGTTTAGGGTTTATAATGTTTAGGGTTTAGGGTTTTAGGGTTTAGGATTCAGGGTTTAGGGTTTAGGGCTGCGGGTTTAGGGGATTGGGTTTAGGATCTAGGGTTTAGGATTAAAGTCTAGGGCTTTGGGTTTATGGCTTAGGGGGCCGGGCCAGGGCTGACGGAGGCTATAAACAATACGTATGCTGGGGGGAAATCTCTACAGGGTAGGGTTTTGCAAGTAGAACTATAAATTCCTAAGCCCTAATCCCCAAACCCTGAGCCCTAAGGAGTAGTGTCCATCTTATTTTTCACTATTCCAATGAGAACCCCAATATACCCCTAATATAAGCCTAGCTATAGGTTGCGTCTACGTCCCATGAACCTTCAAGCAGAGCCTACGGTGTAGGGTTTCTCATGTACGGCCTATAGGGCTTAGGGCCTGGGTTTGGGGTTTGGGTTTAGGGTGTAGGGTTTAAAGTTTGGGGTTTAGCTTATGCCCAGCCCACTGGCCTTCTGCGCCCAGATATGCTTGGGGTATTTTGCCCACCGTCCGGGTTGGCTCGATTGCAAATGTAACCTCAAACATCTAACCAACTTCAAATGAGCCATCGTCTCAACTCCTAGTATCCACCTTAGTAACCCCCATCCCTAATATCCCCCTTGGTAACCCCTATAGTAATCCCTGTATAACCCCCCCTTGAAGGAGTTTAGATTAGGGCTTAGGAACTCAGCAAGCTTCAGGGGCCGCGAAAAGAATTTTCCGGGCTTCTGGTTTCTAAATGTTGGGAGCTAATTTGGGTTTGGGGGGTTTAGGGTGATGGTCTAGGGTGTAGGGCTGAGGGGTTTGGGCTTAGTATAGGGCAGGATTAAGGCGCGTGTGCCCAAGGGGAAGGGGCAGGGTTTAGGGTTCAGGGGTTAGGGATTAAGGTTTAGGGGGTGAAGTAAATGACCATTTGTGCTCGGCGTTCCTTTGGTTCGCCTGCAATATCCAAGGTTTCCCTATACTCCAAACCTTTTGCCATGCACGTCAAAATAGAATGTCCGTACTGGGGGCCGTCAAATTCTGATGCACTTGGTCTTCAGCTGTGGAACGTGCAATTCGGGGACTTTGACTACGGCTTCGAGAAGTCTTGATCGTGAGGCAAGGAGCGATTGATTGAGACGAGTCTGAAGATTGTTAGTTTCCATGTTCTTTTCCATTATCCCGACCCTAAACCATAAACCCTATATGGGGTTTCTTATACTATAGTATATTGGGTTGTTGTACTGCTTCCCGACGTTGTGCGTTGATGTCATGAAAGCCCGAGCCTTCAGTCAAAGCGTCTTTCAAACTGACAGCACCAGGGTTTAAGGTTAAGGGGTTAAGGAGTTTAGGGCCCAACTGCGAAGGCAATTGACTACTCCACTTTCTCATGCCTCTGCACGTGAAGCACAAATTTGGAGCCAGACATGACTCCGTAGCAACAAACCTGCCAACTTGAAACCATCCCACAAAACACCCTGAGCCCTAAACGCGTGTATAAGCCATTTAACACTGGATACATATACCAATACTCTCCCCTTTTCATCCAGATTTAGCCATGAAATTATGCACCACCAGACTCTATAACCCTAAGGGTCCAAGCACCTAATAATCATTTATTTAGCCAAAACCTATACTATAATTGCTATTACCCCAAACCCAAGTACCTAATTATTTGGTACTTGGACCCTCTGGGTAACGGTCTAGGGTTTAGGGTTTATGGGTCCTATCACCCTAAACCCTAAACCCTAGCCCCCTTCTGCTGCAGCCCAGTGACAATCCCAGAAGTCCACACGCCTGAGCCGTTACGAAGACCTTGGTGGCTTGTCTTAAGCAAAGCCTTGGCTACGACTTTTAGGGTTTAGGGTTTAGGGTTTAAGGTTTGCCTGGGCCCATTAAACACAATTCCTTACTGGGGGTTCGTAATGTAGAGAATAAAGGAATATATTACATACAGATGATATAAGGATTATACTCGCTTATTCCCTTCTAACCGCCAGTAAGATTAAGCGCGATGCAAGATTGGGGGTAAAATATCCCGAGATAATTTGGGCTACGAGGGCCCTGTAGAGGAAAATGTATTCCCTAAAATGCAGAACAGGATCTTGTCAAACCCTAAACCCCAGATCCTAAACCCTAAATCCTAAACCCAAAGTCCTCAACCCTAAACCATAAATCCTAAACCCTAAACCCCTAATCAGTTTGGAGTGTTGAGTCAGTTGAGGATTTGGTTCGGCTCCTACAGTGACGCGGAGGAGGGGACCTCCTTTCAATGAAAAAGAGGCCGTATCTAAGGGGTTCAGGGTTTAGGGTTGAGGGATTAGAGATTAGGGTTTGGAGAATAGTCCCCCTTAAGTAGATCCAATATAGGGTTTAGGGATTAGGGTTTAGGGTCTATAGTCCCCATTAAGTAGATAGAATATAGGGTTTAGGGATTAGGGTTTAGGGATTAGTCCCTCTTAAGTAGATAGAATATAGGATTTAGGGTTTAGGGATTAGGGTTTAGGGTATAGTCCCCATTAAGTCGATAGAATTTAGGGGTTAGGGTTTAGTGATTAGGGTTTAGGGTATAGTCCCCCTTAAGTAAATAGAATATAGGGTTTGGGGTTTAGGGTCTAGGGTTTAGAGTATAGTTCCCCTTAAGTAGATAGAATATGGGGATTATAGGGGGATAATGGACAAGAAAACGGAAACAACCATATGAAAAAGGTTATATATTGGGGTGATAGTCCCCCTTTGAATAGATAGAATATGGCTGTGGGTATATTAGAATAAGATCCCCATATACCCCATATCCTATCTACTTTGGGGGAACTATATACGAGGGCTATTTAGGGTTACGGGGAGCAGCTCTATACGGCATGTCTTCCAGGCTTATGTAAGGTATCCCCTCGATCATGTAGCTTGCATAGATTCCATTCATAACATGAGCTATAGTCTAAACTCCTAGTATCCCCCTTAATAAAACCCCATAATATCCCTATATAATCCCCCATATAACCCCTCTTGCATCAACAGTAGGCGAGCAAGATGAGATAGAGGTCTACAGAGTACCATTTGCAGCAGAAATTGAAATGTCTCAAGATTTCCTGCATCAAGATTCTGATCGCAAGATGAGATAGATGTCTGAATACCATGTGCTGCAATTTGAGATTTGAAGCTATTCTTGGACAAACAGGACGAGATCGTAATCCATAATACTAGGTGCATGAGGTCATGCAAGATTGCTGACAACCGCATCCTCTGCCATGGAAGCCCCATAATTACCCCACAACCTGATCCACCTTGCATCCCTGCGTTGTAAATTCCAGACCCCACAGTACACCCCAAACTTCAAACCCTATCCTTCATCCCAGGCTTTGAGATGAACATGTTGGAACTGCATGCTTAAGGTTTGGGTTTTAAGCCAAGTTATCCTGAGTCTTGCCGCTATGACTTGAATCGCAGGCCCTAATGGTGGATGGAGGACATGTCACACTAGTTAGGACCCCAACATGCTGCAATTCTCAGGATAGGGTAATTACTCGTAGTAATCACCTCCCCAATATTTAAAACTACCGCCCCGCTAATTTAGCGTCGTCCCACCGTACATGGGCAATAATCTATAATTTGTGCGGGCGGGGCAATATAAGCGGGAGGGGGCTATCCATATAATATGCAAGATTTACTCCATCCACACTAGACATTGAGTTGATCTTAGCTGGCATCCTCGTCCTTGAAGCGAAGTCTGAACAAAACTCAAAGCCGCAAGGCACCAAGAAACATGAAGCAACCTCGTTTCCTGTGTGGAGTTCAGGGTTTACTAAACCCTAATCCCTAAACCGTCCGTGGACTTAGCATGTTGCGGAAGTCATAGACGCCCACAAGGCTGCATATAGAGTACCACGGGGACCTAAATAATTACCAATATCATGTTGAGGTCCATAGAAGGTACCATAGACCATGCTTATATAAGGAATATGGAGCCATAATATTGGTAATGATTTCGGCCCGTATGTTATCTTTAAGGCCAAACAACCAACCCTGAAAGGTAAACCCCGCAGCCAAGCTAAATCCAAGGAAATACAGCCTTTTAGGGTTTTAGGGTTTAGGAATGTGGCCCGGGGCCTGGACCGTAAACTTCAAAGCCTAGGACGCAACCCCTACAGCCTTAATCCAAGACCCTAAACCCTCAATTGTAGAGTGGTTTAGGGTTTAGGGTTTAGGTATAACCCTAAATATCCTGTTCTATCCCCTAGGCCCCTACATTACCCCAAACCCTAAACCCTAAACCCATTATCCCTGTAAACCCTGAACCCGAATCCCTACCCTAGAAGTGCGAACAGGCCGCGGGGTGCGTGCGGATCAACTCCCGAAATTCCTCCCGAGATTGGACCTCACAAGTGTCCAAGGGTTTATAGTCCCCCTTACGTATAAAAAATATGGGGTATATGGGGATCTTGGTAAAATATAAACAAGGCCATATTCTATCTACTCAAGGGGGACTATACCTAGAAAGCCAGTAGCCGATGTTTATAGTCTACCTTCCCGTAATTTCAAACCACCTTGGGTCAACGTACGCACCCACTTATGTTGTTAGTTAAGGTTTTCAGGTAGGGATTACCTAAACCCCAGAAGTATGCAAAATAAAAGCCCCAAACCCATAATAATAGCCATGAAGGCCATTATTTCACATACTTTTGAGGTTCAGGTAAG